>JAAGNO010026676.1:0-46339 GCA_033439905.1 Ceryle rudis | reverse complement strand
TTTACAAAGGGGAAAGACTGCTTTGCGCTATTTATGCCATGTGCAGGATTTGAAAAATCAAAGTCAATCACTCTTTCAATACAGCATGAAATCAAGCCATATTTAAAGAATGGTGCATCTCTAAGGATTTCAAGGAAAAGTGTTCCTGCTATTATCTCTGGGATGAGATAGACTGTGCAAGAGTGACAATAAAATATTCTTGCCTCCAGAGTTTCATTGGCATAATCTGTCTGAAACACCTACAGAATATGATACTGTGTTGAAGGAATCTGGATTCCATCCTTTTTAGCAGAAAATATTTGGAACATCTTGAAATATGTCATTGTCATATATGTGTCTCTGTGTATGATACAAAATAATTTCTGCTGCTGGTGTCTCAAGATATATCTTCTTGCATGTAGAAATACTAATTATAGTTTTCAACATAGCATAGAGACATACACTATTGTGGTATCTGGACTATGAAGATGACAAGGAAAAGTAAAACAGAAAGAAAAAAAATATTGTACATATTTATGTCATCTGAATAATTGCTGGGAAGAAACCAGGACCTGCTGACAAGTTTCTATTCAAATCTTTTACGTTGCTATAGAATAAGTGGCACAAATTCACATAATTTACCAGTGCATTATGACAAGTCACTCCCATTCTGGCTAAATATTCCTCTTGGCCAGATCCAATTGCAAGAGGAGGTGATATTGCTGGCAAAAGTGCTATCAGATAAAGAATCTTCCCTTAGAGGGGGCACAGAGTTGAGATCAGTTAGCTAAAGGGAGAGGAGAGAAAGTCAATAGCTGCAATGTAAGAACAGAACTAGGACATGGACCCAGGTGAGAGAAGGAGCAAAGGCAGGTCAAGGTTGGGGGTGTGGAGAGTGGGGCATGAGCTCACAGGACTTTTTGGAGCCTGAGGAAGGGATAGCTGATGGAGGCCCAGAGACTGAAGGTTTGGATGGAGGGGAGTGGAGAGGCACCAGCGCTTGTCACAGGGTCTGTGGCCAGCAGCACCAACAGCTGTCCTGTCAGGGGGAAATCAACACCGCAGCAGAACAGGCCCTGCAGGGCAGGCACATCCACTCATTGACTTTCACAAGTGGTACCATACCTCTCTGCATGCACACATATGGACCCACAACTACCATAATGACACAGCAGCTGTATGAGCATTGTTTGTCATAAACTGTGACCAAAATAAATATGAAAATGTTTTTGTTATGTCAAAGACTTCTTCTAGATGTTAGGAAAAAAATGAATTTTGGTTAGGGTCTTGTGGTGGGTTTTTTTAAAAGCAAACGATTTTTTTTCCCCTTTATCTCTTAGAGAAAATATACCGCTATTGTTCTTTGCAGATAGGTGAGAAAGAACATAACCCACAGGAAAACCTCTTGGAACTGACCAGTTCTTGACTAACTCCTTCACTCTTAATCACACAATGGAAAACTTGAATGGGTTCTGAGAAGCATTCAGGACCCACAAGATCCCATCCACTCCCTATGTCTATGCAAAGCAGGACCAGAAGAACAATGTGGGAGGCAGAGAAAAAAACACCAGCTCTGGTGTCCCACAAAATTTCCAACAGCCCAGGTCTTTCCAGTCACTGGAAGCTTGCAGAACTATACCTCACAGACAGCTATGGACAGAGTCCTTGTTAAACCTAATATACTGGGAATTTTTTTTTGCAGAAGTATATTCACTCCTGTGAGGAATTAAATCTATCAAACAGGATGGTTAGTTTGGGTGGCTGTCTGGGTGGGAGTCTCCATTGCAAGCATTCTTGCAACAGCATCTTCAACTGGGTTAGCATGGGATACCACAATCTGTTCTGATGATTACTTTCAGTCCAGCTGGTATGTGGTCCTACATGATGACTACAGTACAGGAATGATACATTTCTATTAATTATCTTAAACTATTGTGGAATAATTACTGGAGGTGACTTGGAAATTAAACTTATATTAAAGTCATGGCATTGCTCACACATGAAGGAAAGGTATAATATCAAAGAAGCTTCCAGGATGGAGTGCAGCTGGTATGCAGGGAATCCATTCCACAGTGGTCCTCTGAACAGCATTGCCTGCAAAATAGCACGGAGGGTGGAGCAGAGTGAAGACTCTACGGCCAGGGTCTGTGAATCCCTGCAGAGATGGTTAACTTTATGGCATTATGGAACTGTTAAGCTTCATATTTATGACCCTGGGTCAACAGTCTGTCATTTTTTGACAAAGCACTTTCCTTTGGGCAAACTTTGCTCGTTATAATGTCATTATCGTACCAAATCACACCTCCATCCCAAAGGCTACCCACCTCCAAAGTGTGACTACCACTCACTGAGCTTGCCCCCTGAATTTTCTTCTCTACATCTTTAAAAAAGTGAGAGAATTTTACACTAATCATAAAAAAGGTATGTATGACTAGAGTCACTCAAGCTCCACCTTGAAGTTAAGAAATAATATAAAAATGGCTTAAGAAAGGGGAGACGTTAGGGAAGATACCATCATGAACAAGTCAGGGAAGATGCCATTGAGAATGAATCAGGAAAGATACCTTTGCAAATCACCTCTGGCTTCTGGGATCAGTCGACGGGCCAAAACTCTCCTCCCCCGACCAGGGATGCCTTTGGGTAAGATCGGGATTTACCGAGGGCTTTCTCAGAAAACTTAGAAATCTCTATAGACTTGTTAACGTGTTTTATAACCAAGCTGTATGATTTACAAGCTTGGTATTTGGACGTGCTTTTGCAGACAGTATATTTATCACCGGCAATCCAAAAGAACCTGTAGTCCTGTTGCTTCAACAAACTGCACTGTTCACGTAGCTGGTCACAAACATCTCTCACTGGGCACCGTGTGCGAGAGGGTGACTAGAGGGCAGGTGCAGCATGCTATTGAGTTCATCCATGTTATCAGATTCATATGGCTAAATAAACTGCATCCTTCAAGTAGCTGGCTGCAAGCACGACCAGACAGTGCGTCTGTGATACCAGACTTACAGCACTAAAACTAAAAAAACTGCATCGTTCATGTTTCTGGCTGCGAGCACAGCCAGATGGAAGATGCAGTTCACTGTTGAGTGTATCCATGTTATCAGACTTACAGAGCCAAGCTGGACATGACTCAGAATCTAAGCCTAGCTGCACCCACCCTCTCCCATATCTGAGGACAAGCTGGAAGGCAAGGGGGTTTAGTTTCTGCCAAATTCCTTCACCTATTAATGCAACAATGATGCACAAAACATCTTGTAACTTTCATACTATGTACTACTTATAACCATAGAAAATAATTCATACTGGAAAACACCTATGAAGGTCATTTAATTCAACCTCCTGCTGCCCCATCTTTTAATGAGTTCAAGGTGCTTAAGTAGTCTCCTACTTAAATCTTGAGCACCTCCAAAAACATACCTGCATCTGCATTCTGCTGACTATTTTAAACCATCCATGTACAGTTTGCAAGAACTGGGAGTATTGCTGGGACTGCACAGGATTCCTCCACCCAGGGAGGACTGAAGCATACAAATAGTGCCTATCAACTGGTCTAGACACAACAGGCAATTGTCTAAAGTTCCCACCTGGATAACTGCAACGATCGATCAGATCTTTTCTGTGAAGCAGGTAGGAGATGAGTCTATCACCTTGTCTCAGCTCAGTCCATCTACATAGAGACCATCTGGGGACTTCCTGGATCACCCAGGGAGCTGAAGATGAAATGCATTGGGTATGTGCACAGATACAGTGCTGGTACCCATCTACTTCACAAACCTTGATTTAATAATTTTATTGTAGTTATAGTTTCAGTTAGTGCTTGCCCCAGGTGCTTCATTTTTGGGTTTAACCAGGGCTATCACTTCAATGAATGCAATACTAGCACACACATAATTATGGGGTAAGAGAAATTTTTCACACTTCAGGACTTCCATGCATTCAACCATGAGATAGTGTCACATGAAGCATGGTTCTATTATGTGTTCAAGTACCATCATAGTAGCTTCAGCATCAAATAGCTGCTCTGCTGGTGTGAGCAGATAGTTGCTAATGGGAAATGTTACAGAGCTCTTGTGAATGGTAATGGCCAACCCCCATGCTAAGCAATACTGCTGCTTGCTGTAGGAGTAAAATTAGAAAGATTTGCATCTCTAAAAAACTGCCCCTGCAGAAATAGGAGGTTTTAGCTCAGGCTGGTGCCACCAGGGAATTATCTGGCTGCATGTGCTTCAGCAATCCATTTTAGAGAAATCATTAGGAATTTATGTCCATCTCAGACACACGGCTACCTCACAGTTTTAACCCTGGGTTTACTAGTATTACGGTTCTGACATACCACCAGGTTTTGGTTTACCCCAAAACATACTGGCAACTACTTCATAAACATAGAAAATTAAATGAGAGACTGTTAAATGACAGAAACTAATCTAGAATGGCTGTGTGTCCCATATTTCCATTTACATGTAAGCCTCATATACTAACACAGTAATGCTTGGTACTTCAAAAATCCCATCATCTTGAGTGAATTGCTGGCCTGTCCCACACTGGACTGGTAGATCTCAGCATACAGAGGTTTTCCTGAGGTAGGGAATCTCCAGGGGAGTGAAAAGACCTGTCAGGAGCCAGCAGTTCTTAGGGGAGAGGCTGACAAAGCTTGGGCTATGGTGACCACCCCCACACCTATAAAAGAAGCCCCGGGGGAGTGCCAGTGACCAGGAGTGCCATGAGAAGAGCGTGGGATGGCAGTTCACAAAGAAGGGGGAGCAGGAAGGGTGCTGAAAGCTCTGCCAGCTCTGACCAGGGAGGGATGGTATCCACTTGGCCACAAGCCATGGCCTCTTTAAGCTCTGCACCCACTATGACTGCTGCAGTTTCCCAGACAGAGCTCCCATGGGAACATGCAGCCACCCGGGTGTCAAGTCGCAGACTGTGCCCAGCTCTCACACCAGTACGGAGCAGCAAGAGCTGAGCACAGCTGTGGGAGAAGCACCCAGGTAGAAGAATTTCTCTGCTTAGTTACAGAGAGCCAGAAGGACATGCGTAGGTTGAGAAGCATCAGGGAGTGTGAAAGGGAGATCAATCACTTCCTGGTGCAATCTTATAATTGATTTGGGACAGAACACTGTTTTCAACACTTATTCTTTTGAATGGGAAAGGTTTGCCATCTTAAGGCAAGATGTGCAATTAGACATGACCTTGGCTTATTGCAGAACTGCAATAATAATAAAATGATCCCTTTATTGCCAAAGGTACTAACAACTTTCATCTCAAACCAGTGAAGTTATGGGTTTATCTGGAATAGAAATTTCAGTATTTCCCATGACTGAGGAAAGGGTTTCTGCAGCTGTCCAGGCAGGACAGACAGTGAGAAAAGACGGGACCATGGCAGCTATTCAAGTGGAAAAGCACCACTAATAGCTTAGACCAGTATGCCATTTTCCTAGGGGATCAGGGTACACAGAAAACTTATGTGTGTTCCTTATACACATACCTGTCTCAGATCTGCTTGCTGCTCCTTGTCATCCAGACTCCTCCTCTGTGCTCGCAGCATATGTTGTACAGAAGTGACCATGTCATTCGTAGCACTGTCAAGTTTAATCTGCCTGTGGAGGTGCCTGAAGGCATATTTGACATACACTCAAAAGTACCCGTTATTACCTGTGGAGCTTGGCCATACTACATGTCTTAGCACTTCAGCTGAGAGAAGTGAAATCAGCAGCTATGGGTCTAGTAAAGGAACTGTATTCAGTTAGTCCAAGTTATAAAAAGAGCCCAGTCAGGTAGACTGGAGTCTTCAGATAGCCATGAATCCACATCCTGAATTTTATTTGGAGTCTCTTGCTGAGATCAAAGCACTAGTTGTATGTGCCATGGGAGCCTCAGCACTGAGGATATGCCACACAGTGGTCTATATTACTAGGATTTACTTGCCAAAAGGTCAATGGTCCAAGCTGTCACATTGCCATTGAACTGAATAACTACAGACAGGTCATTAATCATCAGGAAGGGATGGAGACTTTAGGGTAAATGGAGATGTTATAAAATATTACTTATTTATGATGCCACATGAGATCTTACTCCAGCAAGAGGATTACCATGCTGGCCAGTTTAATGCAGATGATCACGAGTATTACTCCTGTCTGTTCTAGGGTTGTTTTGGCTCCTTGGTCCTTCTTCAGTGGCTGCTCTTATGCAGTCTTTGGGACACCATCATGAGCCTGTACCACCACTGTGTATTGCTGGCTCATGGTCTGTATTGTCTCACCAATTCAAAGTGTGGCCCATGCTATCTTTGGAGAAAAAGAGGAAAATAGTTGGATCTTCTAACAGATGTCTACAAGATGGAAGGGTCATTTGCTGTTGCAATTCACTAGGTAGTTCCCACCAGTAACATCTGTCATCACTATAGCACATTCTAGCACCTCTGGGACTGCAGCATCTCATGGTGACACAGATAAGATATAAGTAGGGGCTGTAGGGAAAAAGATCACTCTGTACCCATTAATGACGAGAGATCATTTACCAGTGCTGCAACACAGCTTTATATCCTGGCTGGAGTCCAGGCTTTCCTACAATTAGCATATTAGCTTCAATTATGTGAGCCTACAGATAGCCTCTAGCTAGTTTCTCTGCAATTTATCTCAGGATGAAGTTTGATCTTGGCTGTCTTGTTCCTGATGAAGCTTGATTCAGAGAGAACTTTATGCAGAGTATTCCTTCTCTTTCTGACACATTGCCTATTTCTAGCAACTCTGCAGTCAAGACCCTTTTTCACCTCTTAGGAATTCTGTGATGGGTTCCCCTGTGTGCACAGCTTGGAGCTGGGTTGTTCAAAGAGGTCCAAAATATCCTGAAAAATCCTTAAGTTTATATTTCACTCCAAGATGAGTTTTATAAGGGACACAATACAGAAGAGTCAACCCCCAAGCCTTTCAGTGTTCATACTCTCCTTAGGAAAAAGCAAAGACCCCACCAGGCCAGCACTGCGAGAGCTGGGAGAAAGGTCTCATGTTAAAATACTGTCTGGTGACTGAGACCTCTCTGATTCGCTGTGTATCTTTTGAGCATGATCTTGGCAAATGTAATTAATATTTCCCTATGTTTTTACAGAGGAGTGAGGCTAATGACAATGAATTATGAAGCTGACTATAGCACAGTGAGAATAAATTCACAGGTAGTTGTGAGGCATTTAGACACTGCAGTGAAAAGAGGCCATGGAATTGACTGGCCAAAACTGTCAGTTCTTTGCTTTATGTTAATACATTAACCTCCCTCAGCAGATAGTGGCCTAAAGGGCATCTTTTATTCTCAGCTTCGTTCTCTTCCCTCATAACAGCTTAGATGTGGCTGAAGCAACTGAGGAACAAAAGGGTGAAGACTGATGGAAAGCTGAAAGCTGGTTATGCTAAAAAGGAAACAGTTATGAAGAATTAGAAGGAAACACAGTAGTCCTCCTGGGCTTTCAGCTAGCAGAGCAAATGATGACCAGCTCTTGTGGTGACCCTGAAAGAGAGGTTAGAATGAGAGCAACAGCTCTAGGATTTTTGTTCTTACATCCAGAAAGATAAAGAGCATTACACTAACTCATGGCAATGTGGGAAAATAGAAGAGCAAATATTGATTGACCGCATTTTTTAAGTGAGATATGAAATGGAACACATATCACCAGAAAAATCTCTGATAGATGATATCAGAGAGGAGGTGTTCCAGCTATACAGTATTCATAGGAGTTAACTAACTTTGAATAATCCACATTGCTATTTTCATAGAGCTATGATCTGATATTTAACTTTTCCACCACATTGTGGTTTTGGCAGAATTTTGTTTTAGCTTGCATAATAAGGTTGGATGGGACTCTGAGCAACCTGATCTAGTTGCAGATGTCCCTGCTCACTGCAGGGAGGGGTGGACCAGATGACCTTTAAAGGTCCCTTCCAACCCAAACCATTTGGTGGTTCTATGGTTCTATAATAACTAAATTGGTTTGTAGCTTTAGGATGGCAAACTCTAACTCTTCTTCCAGGTAACACTAAAAAAAATGAAGAGATAGAAACATCCTTCAGTGATGCACAGCCCCTATGTGTTGCTTTGTTACAAGGCATGTATCATCATCTTCCCACACATTTTTTATGCAGGAGATCTACAGGATGCTCAGCTTGGCACTCCACAGTATGCCGCCACCATCAAACAAATGACAGGAAATTGGCAGCATGCTGTGGATTTGCTTTATGCAACTGAATGGAAAACGCTGTTCTGTACGGACCTCCTGCCCTTCCTTCTCCACCCACTCCTGGCATACCTTCAGGTTTCCAAAGCAGCTCTCAAACTGAAGAAAGCCTCAGTCCTTTATAGGTTCAGTATAAGATTTGCCAATGTTGAACAGAAACTAGCCACACGAATTAGAGTGGGTGGGATGTGATCACTCCATCTGTGTTTTTGTTACAATTTCATCTGGAAACTAAGCAGTCCATTGCACATGCCACTACAAAAGACAGCCTGTGCCCCAGGCTGTTCACCCCATAGAAAATTAATAATTACAATTAACAGTACCAGAGCTCGCAAGTGGCCAACTCTGAGCCACACCTAGTACTTCTAGTGTAACCCCAGACATACACCTTATACTCTTAAATATACCACAGGCTACTAACAAGGCACTTGCAAGTATAGTTCAGGAAGGCCTTGAATTGTGGATCTTTCTTGGTTTAAATGGACACTAATGCAGGTCAAAAAGTGTGTTGCTAGTGCTGTATACTCCAATCCCTTTATCTCCAGGGTTAACCCTGCTTGCACACAAGCTGAAGGCAGCTTGGCAGACAAACTGCCCCAAGGCATAGCCTGCATCCCATTAAAGTCAAATGCATGGGGCACATAATCTCATTGCACCTAAGGAGCTGCAAGGAGGTCCAGTCAAAAGCCTGTTGTGCTGTTCTTAATGACCCTAGGCTGGACCAATTTCCTTGTGGTACATTGCATGACTGCAGATGTAGGCACTGATTCTGTACTTCTGCTGCCTCATATTATTTGCCAGACTATATCTACACAGCCACAGGCACTGAGCCTCAGCACAGTCCAAGCTGAACAAGCATCTTGTCCACATTATTTACCTGACGAATCAAATCATCTCCAAAGGGGTGTTGATATTTCTCAAGAGCGAACTTAGTCTTTTCTTCCGCTCTCAGGGACCTTCCAGTATGATTCTCCCTGCTGTTGGGTTGTGCCTGGCACTGAGCTTTGTGGCACTGTGGATATCTACCTTCACGTCTGTGGTTTCAAGGCAGAATTGATAAAGCAATTTCCTTCCCTATGGGACCTTTTCCTGCTTCAAAGACAGGTATGATTCTTAGCTTACCAGTCACAACTAACCCAGTGTGAATTTCATCTGCCTAAATGAAATCATGGAATGATTGGGGTTTGAAATGACCTTTGGAGGTCATCTGGTTCAATAACCCTGCTCAGGCAGGACCATGTCCAGATGGTCTCTGAATAACTCCAAGGATGGAGACCCCACAATGTCTCAGGACAACCTGTTACCAATTCTCCATCACTCTCACAGTAAAATAGTGATTCCTGATGTTCAGAGAGAACATCCTGTGTTTTCATCTGTGCCCATCACCTCTTGTCCTGTCACTAAGCACCACAGAAAAGAACCAGTCACCAGTCTCTCTCTTCTTTACACCCTCCCTTCAGGTGTTTATACACATCAGTGAGATCTCCCTTGATGCCTCCTGAGCCTTCTCTACTCTAGGATGAACAGTCCCAGCTGTCTCAGCCTTCCCTCACAGTAGAGATGCTCCAGTTCCTTAAGCATCTTTATGGCCCTTTGTTGGATTCTCTTCAATATGTCTGTGTCTCTCTTGTACTGAGGAGCCCAGAATTGGATGCAGTATTCCAGGTCAGGCCTCACTCATTTGAGCAGAGGGGAAAGATCACCTACCTCAACCTGCTGACAACACTCACCGTTTGCCTTCTATGCCACAAGGACAAATTGCTGGCTCATGTTCAACTTGGTGTCCACCAGAACCCTGAGGTCTTTTTTTTGCAAAACTTCTTTCCAGACAGTCAGCCCCCAGCATATATCAGTGCATGAGTTTATTCTTCCCCAGCAGGTGCTGGACTTTGCTCTTACCCTTGATGAACTTCATGAGGTTCCTGTCAGCCCATTTCTTCAAATTCTTGAGGTTGAAGAGCTCCTCTGGGTTGGAGCATGACCCTCTGGTGTATCAGCCGCTCCTTCCAGTCTTGTGTCATCAGCAAACTTGCTGAGGGTACACATTGTGCCATCGTCCAGATCATAAATGAAGATGCCAAACAGGACTGGACACAGAACTGACCCCTGGGGTACACTGCTAGTTACTTGCTCCCAAGTAGGCTTCATGCCAGTGATCTCCACCCTCTGGGCCAGGCCATTAAGCTAGATTTCAATCCTCACTGTCTGTTCATCGAGACCGTACTCATCAGCTTCTCCATGAGGATGTTACCAGAGACTATGATGAAAGCCGTACTGATATTGAGGTAAACAGTATCCACTGCTCTCCCTTTCATCTACCAAGCCACTCATTTCATTGGAGAAGGTTGGTCAAGTATGAGTTCCCTTTCGTGATGACTACTCATGATGAGTTTTCTATCTTTTGTGTGCCTGCAAATGTTTTCCAGGACTAGCTACTCCATCACCTTTCCAGGATCATTCAAAGATAATTGAGAGTGATCTTGCATTGACATCAGCACTCAGGGCCCTTGGACTGAAGTATGTCCAGTTTGCTTAAAGTATTCTCTGACCTGATCCTCTTCCAACAAGGGTAAGTGTTCCTTGCTCCAGACTTTCCCCTTGGTCTCCAAGTCCTTAGATTTCTGAAGGGTGCTCTTCCTACTAAAGACTGAGGTGAAGAAAGCATTTAGTACCTCATCCACTTTCCAGTCCTTTGTCGAAAGGGCCTCTGACTCATTCAGCAGCAGAACACCATTTTCCCTAGTCTTCCTTTGGCCACTTACATGTTTAGAGATGCACTTTTTTTTGCCTTTGACAATGTTCAGCACATTTAACTCCAGTACCTGGGATGTACTGGAGATTCAACACTTAGAATGACCAATATTTGGGATATCAAAGCTGGAAACAAGAAGCAGAGTATCCTACACAGAGCCCTGTACATGGATACAGCATGGGCATGGGCCTTGAAGATTTTCCTTGAAGTGCATTGCAGAAGCATAAATAGGTTTATACCTCACAAACACTGCACTTCAACTTGTATAAAAGCTCCCTAAACAAAAATAGGTGCTTTTCAAACAATTTGTAGGAAAAACACCATTTCAAGCCTCAGACCAATTCAGCAATGTCTTTCTAGGGGGTTATATAACCTGTGACAAAACTTAGACCCAAGCATTTGCTTATGTGCATTGTTTTCACTGACAAGAAGCTCTTGGCAGGAAGGCATGTAATTTCCAGCAGAGCTAACTGGGAAAGGAGTGCAATTAAGCCTGCAAAAGCCAGGCAAAATCTAACCCTTATAGCAAAGAGCTTCTCAAAACAATCATAGTTATTACAGTGGATAAAATTCACCAACACATGCGAGGAGAAGCTTGAGGAAGGAGAGATGTGAGGCCTGAATCTTAAGGCAAATGCAGGGGGGCAATTTTTATCTCTACCAGATGGCTCTATGATTATGTAGTGTTTCAGCACAGTGCTGGAGTTTGAGATTTTCTGTCTATAGTTTTGCAAGAAGTGGCTTCAGCTGAGTTTCAACAGAGCAAATATGCACCATTGACTTTTATTCAGTTTTATTTAATAGACTTCTGCAATATAGTTTTTAAAATGCACTTCTACTTTATGACTGTTACGTTCTCATGCTCCCTTACTTAATCTCTTTCCTCCTAGATCTTTAATTGTGTAGAATAACCACTGTGATATATTTAACTTCCATATAATTTCCCTGTTTGGCAATAATACCCCCAATTAACTACTGTTCTCATTAACCAATTTACTCATTTATAATCAAGGGCAATGGCTTTAACAGTTCTAATAATATGCCTTGTTAAATAATGTCTTAATGAGGATTATCCTTATATTGCTCTCAGAAGGTTCTCTTTTTCCCTAAAATGAGAAAAAGGCATATTAATGCAGAATAACCTCCTACCTCCCAGCTAAGTGTTTTGTTGAAATGAAAATATGGAAAATTACCATAGATGTTTAACCTCTGTAGGCTACCCCTCAGAAATTCAGTGACTTACAATTGGTGGAGTAGATGATGCAGCAGTCCATAAATCAGTTCTGGCCCCAGCCCTCATTCTTACTTGCTATAATTAGACACCAAGAGGCTCCTTCATATCCTCAGCTGCACTGGGGTGTAGGCATGCTTATCAGTTTCACTGGATGCAGCAAACAGAATACTGCTAATTAAAATAGGAAAAGAAGCAAAATCAGAAGGAAGATATCTAGTCAAGCTTTTATCCAATTAAACTAAAAGACCAAATCTAGGAGAATCTTCTCCTGTAAAATTATCTAAGGAAAGACAATAAAACTGCAATGACTAAACATATGTTCTGCTAGCAGTAGCATTGAAAATTTAACATCTAGAATAGGCAGCTAATGAGACATGTTTACTAATGATCAAGGTAAAGAATCTGGCATTTTTTGTTAAAAATAGAAGCTCACACATATACAGGTAAAACAGAGAAGCTCCACAAGCCAGCTGGCATTTAAAATAAAAGGGAATAGAAGCATAAATCAATTCATGGTCTGGCAACCCCTGGAAGTTTAAACGTTGGATGAGGAAGCACTTGGTGAAAGGTAGCTCTATAATGCGTCTCAACTGACAGGGAACTGAATGCACATCACATTGTACTGTTTTGCCAAAACAAAGAGCACCCACGGACTGGTCTGAGTGTCTCTGGGGAATAGAAATCTATTCACTATCACCTGTGCAATTCACATTTTGCTATGTCACACTCTGTACACATAAAGACCTACTGATGATCACTATCTTTTAAAACAAAATTATAAACCCTTTAAGCCCTCCATCTTCCAGAATATTATTCAGATGTCCCTGTATTCCCCATTTCAGCACTGTTAAAGTCTCAATCTTGCCTTCAGTGATCAATTAGGATTTTAAGGCATACTTAGGTGAAGAAAATAGTTGAATCTCATTAGTTCTAAGCACAGGAGACATGACACTTGATATGATAAGCACCTGTGATGAGATGAGGAGAAATTTATCTTCAGCAGTCAATGTTATTTACCAGCATCTGGAAATGTTGTCTCGCCATAATCAGTTCTTTTTTGTTCTATATCTTGCTTTTAATAAGTGGAAATTAGGAAGGTAAGAAGAGCAATGTCCCAGCAATGTTTCCATTTCAGATAAGCCTTTGCCACAGCTATGAATTGTCCAAATACATTCAGTTTGGGATTTAGCCTATTGTAAAAATGGTAAATGCCACACTGGTTTTCAATAATTTGCAGAGATGTCAAATAGAGGCCTGTTTATCCTGAACATCTGACCACACCCTTAATCTATGTTTATGGTCAAACACAAACATTGGAAATAGCCTTAGCATTAATTTCTATAGGAAAATATCACACAAATGGATATAATAAATTTCCATTATTTCCTGGAAGGTTCCCTTGATATCAACAAATACACATGGATGAAAACTTGGCTGTGCTAAACCGACCAAGCATTTTCCTATTGACTTTGATGGAGGCCCTATTTAACTTGGTATTTTACAAACAGTAGATTTTATTCTTTTTGAGGAGTCAGTGTCTTTATTGTGGGGCAGACAGTGTGCTTTATATAGCAATTCTGAGGCAGCTCATGCGAATGATAAGAACTCACTGAACAAATTTTGATGGACTCTGAGGCTGTATGAGAAGATAGTTAAAATTCATACACTAGAGTTAAAAAACAAAAAGGGGGGGGGGGGGGCTGCTCTTGCTCTCTTCTTTGGGCTTTGAAATAATATAAACCATCTGATTTTGTACTGAATTTAACAATGAGGGCCTTGCCCTTGACTGGGTACAAGCTACTTCTAAATCATTGCCATGACAGCAATTTCATCAGGGTTTTTTTTTTTTTTTTGGCTGGAAGAATTTAGAGGCAAACTTACTTAAGCTACTGACATTGTGAGAGGGCATACAGGAAACTGTTTAAAATATGAGCCTTGTGTGACTTAGCTCTTGATATCAATCCTATTTTGAATTCTTAAGTTATCATTGTTTAAAAACCTGTCTTAAGGCTGTAGTTTTTCATGTGGCTAGTGTTTATCATATATTGCATAGACCTGTACCTTCCTTTACACTGAAACACAGGCCTTTTTTTCTATAGAACATGTTCTATGCACTCAGCTGGCTCTTGATTACAATTTGTTTTTCCCCAGTTGAAAGTACTTGGCCTGTACAGTCTTAAGACAGAAAACCTTTTTTTTTTTTTTTAACTAGAAGGGAATAACTGAGGATGGAGCCGAGCAGCACCTGGTCTGACTTTTTTAGTGCTTACTCCACCGTTAATGGACATTGATATTTTCCTTTTTGTATTTGCAGGACTGGCTTCACTATGACGTAAATGATAGAGAGGCCACAGAGAAAGATGGGAAGAAGTACAACTGAAGGATGGGGATTAACATACCAGGCTCATGACTTGTTTGTTAAGATATGCACAAAGCAGACAGTCATAAAACAGGACAGTGGCCAAGTAGAAACCATGACCTCCTCAGTCCAGAATCTTCCTATAAACAAATACACAGCTTTAGGTCACCAACAGGCTTGGACATCTTTGGAAAACAGAACTAGTGGTACATTTTTTCATATCTCCTAGCTAAAATATTGGCCCTGTTAGACTTTAGTGGGTTACAAATCACTGGGATTTCAGTGCTAACGAACTCTTACATTCCAATCATTTCAATTCTTTGAAAACCTATGATTCAGACAAAATTGGAATTGGTTCTCTCATTGATAGAGTGATACCTGTTCATTCACTTAGAGTTGCAGAGTAGATTTGCCATTTGACTATCCCCTGGACACTAAAACACACTGAACAAATAAATAAAAATCCATACAACCAAAAGAGGAGGGCAAAAGTTTCAAAACTGGTCATACTGCCACATAAATCCTTAGTTGGAAAACTAAAAGTTCTGTTCAAAGCATGTGAACAGGATATGAATGAGGAAAACGTTTATTTACACAATCCAGACTGGTTTGATTCGAGAAACAGCCAACCAGCTGACCAACTTGCAAAATGGATTACTTCTTCACACATCACAATCAACGCCTACACATTTCATGGTACTTAATTATTTCAGAATTCAATATATAATCCTTAGCTTTTTAGGCACAGTTACTGCGACTCATTTCACATTAGCCTGGATGAATTACCTGAATATCTTCACCTACTTGTTCTGACGGGCAGTGGCAGAGACAGGAGCTTTCTTCCATCTCTCTTCATTGTTATTACAGAAAATAAACCTTAGCCCAGGTCTGTGCTAAACACTGCCACTCTCAGCCTTGAGATCCATCTTCATCTGTTGAGGCAATATTGCTGTTCTGGTCTCCTGGGCCAGTTATTACTTCTTCCAGCTTGTGATGGAAAACTGGTAAACCATAGCAGAAGCTAAAAGGCATTATTCAGAGCCCTCTAGAAAAAAAAAAAAAAAAAAAAGGTAAAAACCTGAGGAACATATCTAGGAAATGCTACACAAATTAAAGATTAAAAGAAAGGGCTGGCCTGGTGACATGCCATGGATGCTCAATGCCTGTTGTGATCTGGCTCTGTGCCTTTGCTTATGAAAGATAAGACCAGGTCCTCCCTTCCTTTGAGTCAGCAATAATGCAAAAGTAATTTAACATCCTGCAAGGAGAGGTCTGTCATGTTCTCGTATTTCACTGGTTCAATAACCTGATGTTATTAAAATTTCTTCCAAGCTTCTTGCTATTAGGCATTACCTTATTTGATCAGTTATAAAAGATGGAGCAGGCTGTTAGCTTACAGAGCTTCCTTCTGGTACAGAATTACATGGTAGGCTGATTCAACCTGCATGTGAAAGCAAAAATAAGAATTTCTTTGGCTCTTTTCTCATTTTTCTATTTTGATTTCCTTATATTCTTTACCCAAGAATGCTATAGACTAGTAACATCCCATGACTCCATTTCACACTTACTTAGCAGTGGTATTTATGACTTACCTCTGGTGGCAATCTGCCCGTGTGAAGGTATGCAATGTGTCTTGGGCTCAGGCAAAACCTCATTTCCCTCCTTTTACAGGATATCTTTTTACAGTTTTAGCTAACTGCATTACCAATTTTTCCACTACTCTTCTATAATTTTTTTCCACTTTCACTTCTAGAGATAGAAGACCAATACCAAGATGACTATCTGCTTTTACAATGTAATCCCTGGGTGTGGCAGAAAGCATAAGAATTTGCTTTGACATGCATATGTTAGTAATTGCCTGGAGTATTCTCAAGACACATCGGTGTATTATTTCTCCCAATTTCCTTTTAATCCTTCACGGTAATAACTTCCTTCTTTACACAACCCTCTAAAGCTGGTGCTGAATATCTCCCTGGTATCCCCAGATGTTAGGATGCTCAATGCATACTCTCCAGCAGAGACAAAATCACACCCAGACTCAGCTCTAGAATGTATCATTTATCTGTCTTTGCCCCTGTTGATGCAGTATTTGTATACTATGGCAAACAAAGCCATTCTGATAACAATCAGAATTAAGCAACCAGTTTAAAGGCTTATCTGTCAGGAAGATTTCTCACTCTCAGAGTTGTTGCCATAAATCCATGGCTGGCAGATACTATTGAAGTGATGATATCCATCAGCCATTTCAGTCCTATTCCTTCTTTGATGGACAAGGTCGTCAGCAAACCCTCTGTCACATGCGAACAAATTCTCTTTCTGTTGTGCCAGCAAGCAGGATTGGTTGACATTGCAAGGTCTTGGACACAGTAGCTGCATCCTGAGCCTGCCACTGGGTCTGGCAAGTCCTTCTTCCTGGTGCTTGCTCAGTGCTTCATGCTCTATTTCACATATTTGGTGGGTAGCATTCATCTTACCTAAAGTAACTGTAGCTGCCTAAAAATTAGTTTTAGACTGAACAAATCAATTATGTTGACTGTGCAGACCATGGAGAGAAATAGGTCTCTACCAAACACTGATGCTCTCCACCTGTCTCAGGACATAGGCTTCACTGTCTCTTCAGTTGGATAGAGAAATTTAATGACATGGTAAAAATTTTAGAATACTGATGTAGGCTGTGGTAACCAATATTATACCCCTATATTTATGGCTTTTTAGTCTTTTATGCAAGCAAGGAGGAAATCAAAATGCCATGTGTGTAACAGGGATGTCCAGTATATATTACAATAGAGTGACAGAGCTGTATCATTATGTGACATTGTGACAGAGTGTTATAGCTACTATACAGAAAGCCAGTGTGAATGTCTGAGGTACCACAAATTGTCCATCCATATGACATGGCCATAGCTGATTTTGCTTACATTATGTTCTAGCTGATTACCTAAAGACAACTCAGCCAGCCTTTACAGGGCACTTCCTTCCCCTTTTCTAAATATGTCTGTTTAAACTATGACTAGAAAACTGTCAAAGGCTCCCTGTACCAGAGAATACACTGAAATTAAGAGCATCAGAACTACATTTTCCTATTCTTTATATTCTTCCATTAATTCATCCTTTTCTCAGTTCCCCTCTTCCACACTGGTTTTCTGAATCTTTATGTTCTTCCCTCCCCCTTATTCCCTTTAGATTACCTGTCAGTGTAAAACTGTAAAAGCACAGTAACTATTTCTCATGTTTTTAATGACAACTCATAATTGCTGACAAGAAAATGAATCAAACCAGGTGAAAATGTGTATGCATAAAATTGTCATAATGTCATACACAATGGTGAGATCAGTAATGAGGAGGTTGTGCCTTAGTTGAGATATCGAGACAGCAAATATATACCAGGAAGAAGAGGCAGAACAGAAAAAATAAATAAAATAGTAGCTGTGGAAAGCTACATAAATGTAATAAGGAAAGCTACATTAGAATCAAATGGAAAAAAACAGTTGCCTTTGGGTGGCAAAGGTAATATGGCAAATAACTTTGGGAACAATTGGCAATAAAAGGCATTTGTGGCACCTAACTGGTGCCATTTCACTATTATTCTGCGGGAGAAGTGGGGACTCCCCCAGAGAGGCACTGCCTTCCTTGCTGTAATCATTGCCTCCTGAAAACAGCAAACGAGCTGCTTCTATGAACACAACCACAAAACTCCTTCACAAATCAGGTTTGTGGAACCATGGGTCCCACAAACTCATGATATTATTGGTTCACCAATGATAAATTCTTCATTTATTTTTGCACTTCTGCTTCTCAGCCTATGCTATTTAAGTGAGGCAATAGACCAAAAAAATTCGGAGGCCTCTCCTTATCTGGACGAGGAAATGGTGGCAAATTCTGCCAAGGATTCTGGTGAATGCAGCAAGAGAGGGATTTTATGAGAGAGTTGAAAGTGTTTCATGGTTTGCTTAATTCTGAAGCAATGTCTACAGCTCCTGCCTCCATTGGTACCTTCTAGCAACACAGCAGTATTCAGTTTTTAGACAGAAACATCATGAAATCAGCACTGTAATACAGTTCTTTACTGGGTTTATAGATGAACGTGTGGAATTACAGTCCATCTCAGCTATATAATATAGCTACAAGAAGGCCAGCTCTCCTAAGGACTTGGCAGTCACCCTTCTTTATCCACCACTCTCAACATGGGGCTTTTAGCCAAAGAAAGCAAAAACTGAAGCAGTGATGTTGGGAAGAATTCACTGGTTTATATTCCTGTGAGAAAAAACTTTGTTGCACTAACAGTATATTGAAGTTTAAACTGACTGTCAAACTCAAAGCCCAGTGTGCAATGCTGAATATCCAGTACCTACTTAGCCCAAATCATCTGCTGTTGAAAACCTGGTCATGTCTCCTGAGGTTTGCAGCTAAGTGGTTCCAGTAATTGGAATTGCACGTGGCCCAGATGCCATTTAACTCTAGCTCCCCCAATTACAGAGACCTACCTGAGGCAATTGCTTCATTAGGACATTCATGTTCATTTCTGCAGCCCCAGCAGACTTTCTGCATTCAAGATTACTTAGAACATGTGCTCCTCAGAAACAAGTGATTCCTATGTCAACATAGATATCAGTTAGAATGTATTAACTCTTATCATTATAAGTGGGGCAGGGAGGTGGGTAGGCAAGAGGACAGGACAAGAAAATTATAATCTGCTTGCTTCCGATCTATTCTACAAAAGCCAAAGAGGGTGAGGTTTCAGGGCTCTTTTAGTTAAAGCTCTCTCTCTTTTTTTTTTTTTTATAAGAAGGGAGAGCAGCTTTCATGCAAATTTAATTCAGCGGTCTGTTTGTGAGCATGTGCAGAACAGATCCCATATTTCCACAATCCTTTTTAGTCTACCTTTTAAAATGGCTTGCAGACAGCAATGAGACTTCACAAGCAAATGACCCCCTTTCACAGGCAGATGTGTGTCTTGGCTGATTTGCTCTTACAGTAATTCTGTAATGTAAAAGCATATAAAATAGTAATCCTCAACACAGTGTTCATTTCCCTTCTTTCTTACCTGATTCTAATCTCAGTAAATAAAGTTAGGGGCTGATTAGTTCTGGACTTCACTTCTGGAACACAAACTAGTTCTTATCATGCAATATTTCCCTTATTATATTATCATTTGAGGTACTGGGGTAGGAGAAAGACATTTTTTTACTGGGATTGGAGTGAGATGGCTACAGCCGTAAAGTTGCATTACAGATGAGCTGATGGGCATCTGGGTCAAGAACATATTTGTTGAATAAGCTAAGGAATAAGTATTCCTTGTGCTGGGAATGAAAGCTAATACTAAATGTTCAGGACAAGGAAATGACAGTTTCACAAACCCCTCTGCAGAACTGCACATCTCACCAGCTTCCTGTTACAGAGTGCTCTGGCTGGTACCTAAGGTACTTAGGCGATTTTCAAACACGCATTTCTTTGCTCCAGTGTTTTCCATACTTAATGTCTATTCTCAGAAATATCCCATTAACATTCTTTTTGCTTTAAGTGCCCCTAGTGATTTGACATTTGGGAATAAGTAGCTTATGTGACCTGAGATGTCAGTTAATTTTAGCAGTGGCAAGGCTAGTTATTGCAGTCCTCCTCACACAAAACTATGGGTGGCATGCTCATAAATCCAAATGTTAGTTGTTTGAAAAGGATGACAGATTCTCCCCCTATTTCATGGAAAAAAAAAAAAAAGAAGTCATTTTAATATGAAAAAAGGCATACATGTGATCTCACTGGCATACATCCCTGCCAACACTGCCAGCTTTATTAGTATCTTGGTCAAATTCTCAAATCTAGCATAATTTACTGCCTCATGCCCTTTGTCTTCAAATAGTATTGTTACATCTGGAGTGCTCTGACAAGGCAAAAATAACCTACTGCACATCTTAGAGCGCTGCCTTCATTGTAGTCTGGATTATGTTAAGCAGAATTTCACCTGGGGGAGAAAAGGGGGAAAAAAAAATATCCCCTTGTAGTCCTGAGCTTCTAGGTCACTGGTGCTGGATTGATCTTGTGATGAACTACTTATGGGCATCATCCCACACAGAGATTGGTGTCTAGAAGTACCCACAATGAGGCTCTGCCCTTAGAAGAGTTATAACCACATACACCTCTCACACCAGAATCAGAGATGCAGAGGGTAAATCATAAATAGTCATCACGATGGTCTTGAGGACTTGCAGCATGCACAGCCTCCCTCCCACCCCCAGGACAGGACAGGCACAATACACATTGCTAGAGTGTGCTACTGCAACGGGGAAAGAGGAAACCATTACCTCCTTCAAGTTGCTCTGTGCTTGAATATCTTCAGAAAAGATGTAGTTTCCTGAATCCTGGAACTGAGAAGCCTAGTTTTTATAGGTTGAGTCTTGAGGCTCATTGATACTGCTTTACAGAATGATGGAAGTTTCCATTGAAATTCTGCCTGGAGCTGGGACAGGTGTAAGGCCAATATGCTCTGCTTTGAAGAGTTCCCATTGCACTCAACATCAGGGTGGCTGCAACAGGGTTCCTGGTCTTTCTCCATTATTGTCTTCCAGACTCCTGTATCTCTCTTTCAAGTATGGGTGATATCACACACCTGATTCGAACATTACTGTGGGGAGAGACAAACACTTGCATATGCCCATAAGCGTAATATTTATAGGACACCATGTGCCTGCATCTACCGGATAATTATTCCAATAGAAAATCTGTAAACTTCAAATAGAGGAGCCTGAACAAAATAAAAAAATCACTCCTGCTGCAAGTGACTTGTGTGTTATTCCAAGTCTCTGTGGCAAATCTGGCAGTAGGTCACACTTGCATCACACCTCAGTGCAGCCCTCTCCTCCTTGTCCCTGCACCAGACAAGTATTCCCAGAGCTGGGTGAACCATTCAGTCCTCCTTAGCAGACTCCAAATTGTGAGCGATTTTCCACTTCTATTGACATCAACTTTGTTTCAGCTCTCCAAGTGCCACAAAGCAGAGATCAGGCCTGGAAATAAAAGTCACCTTGTTGTTATTTATGATGCTTTGAGTTCAAAGACCATTTGAGAACATGCTGAAGACATTTCAGGTTGTTTTACATTATCCTGTTAACACAGAGAAATGTGTGAGTCTGGGCATGTGGGGGGAAGACAGGCTAAACATATTCAGGCAAAGTCTATCACAGCTAATTTACTAGCCCATTGCTGCATTTTTAGAGTGGGCTGCTCCGGTTAACTCCTCTGGTGCATTGATGAAACAGGTTAGATCTTATCAGTATTTCAGAGTTCAGTGGAAATCAGGAATTCTCAGTGAGCCTGGGTATTTTAGAGGTAGAAAAAGAAAAGGCTGGCAGTATGTTTTATACCTTGTCTCTTGCTCCAACTGTGTAAGACACTGGTTTCATAAGGAGTTCAGAGCATAGTAAGTGGCAATATTAAAACATATATTTTCACATGTATCCTTTAAGATCGCCCATTATTGAGCAAACCTCTCATTAAAGCAAGGAACAAAAGTGCAAACTCTGGCAAGAGTGATAGCTTTAAAAGTGGATTTTGCAGCTTTTGTTAAATTTCACTGCATTTTTAAGTTGTCTGATAACCAGAGTCTGCTTTGTACTGGGGACAGGGTATGAAGGGAGCTAAGGTGTACTTTTTTGATAGACTTCTCTACATTTCAGACATTGGTTATCAAAATGAAAGAGGCTTATTTTCCTGAAGAATTTCGATTGCAGAAGAAATATAGGAGATTTTTATCCCCCATCCTAATGTTTCTACTTTATATGGGAGGTCATTTCTGTTGACTGGAAGAAGCTAAGTCACTATCAGTTTTGAGATAAATCAAGCTTTGACGTATTATAGCCATGTCTTCCAAGTTCTTGGGCACAGATTGAAAGGAACAGCCTTTGGAGGAAAAACAGTCCTAAAATCCTAGGTACTGGGTGTCCAACTTTGGCTTTGACTTACACTTCTGTTGTAAAATCATAAACCTCAAAGTATTCAGGAGAAAAAAAAAATGAAACAGACCTCTTAAAGCAATAAGGATCAGTGATGCAATTAAACACCTTAATCCATTCACATGACCACCCCCTTATTTCCCATTTTGCCTTTCAGGTCCCTGTGAAGCTGAAGAGCACATCATGCCAAAACATCTGGTGCAAAATGAAATGATGTCACTTAGTGACATGATCTAGCTGGTGTCATGGTGTTGGGTCATAGGCTGGACTGGATGATCTTGGAGGTCTATTCCAGTCTCAGTAATTCTGTGATTTTGTGAAAAATTCTCAAAGTCTCTCTTTATAAATGAGACCTACTGTATGATTTGAAATAAAATGTCTCAGACAGAAAGGAAATCCTATGACATCCCATGTACTCTTCTCTCACCTGTTCACTCTACTAGATTAGTAGCCTCTTCTTGTGATACTAGAAGTCATTTCACTGACACTAGGCACAACTCCTACAGGGACATCTGTGACTTTGCAAAACCAAGGGATGGAACAACCAATGAATTTCTTCGTGCCTCCAACAAGAGCCATGAATAGCTGAACATAAGCTACTTCTCCTAATAAACTACATTCGAATGTTCTTTCAGTTCCACTGCAATGTGAAAATGATAATGATAAAAAAAATCCTCACTTCATAAATGATTTGCCTACACAGTTCCACTGTTTTACTTACGTCTTTAGCTGTGTACTTGAAAATTCATTGGCATACTGTTTTCTTTTTCTGAGATTTATACAATACAATTCATACTGGACAGGGAAAGCAACATCCATCACTATCAACTTTAAATTGTTACTCAGTGCTGAATTTGGGTTCCTTCTCATTCTAATCTATTGGAAGGAAAAGCAAATACCAAGGGTCAGAGTTTTTCCAATGGAACTCTAAAAATTTTAGTCATAAATAGTATGTGCTAGTGTGTACATTTACATGACAGTAGATATATATTCACGTCTACAAAATATGTTGTTATCTGCACAGTCCTCTGTGAACATGAAATGTCCCATTGCCTACACAAACACCTGTAGATACCCTAAACATATTTTTGTGGAATGACTCACAGTTGCCTTGAAAAGGTAAATTGAATTGGCAAGATTGCACTGATCTTTCTAAACAATGAAACTTTTCCAAACACAACAATCACCTGTGCTCCTTAGGTGTGAAATCCAGCAAGTCTGAAGTTGTAATTGTTAGTCATTTATTAATGATTAAAGAATCACATTTTGTAACAAAATATTCTCTTTTCCTTTTTTTTTTTTTTTCCCCCAATACATTTCTCTCACCACTGCCAAAGAACATCATAATACTTTTAAAAAAGAAATTACTTCTGGGAGCCAAACAAGCTAAGTAATTTCAGCCCAAAGGGTAATTTTGCTGGAAATTTTTCTGCAGCTGACTAGACGATTTTAGCATGAGACTGTTTTCTCAGTTATAACTATAATGCCATCACGTAATGGATGTTAGGAGTCACTCCTTCATTACCTAGCAAACAACAAAAGGGAAATAGAAATCCAGTAGGTGATTTGGATTTAAACCACAATGACAATATATTTCCACCATTCTAATTTATTTTTCTTTTACTATCAGGTCATTACCTTCTGAATGCAAATCTGGAGAGTGTCTCCACAGCCACTCTTTGGGAAAATGCAGAAGCACATTAGGAGACATCTAGCTGTTTCTGTCTCTTACAGTAAGGAGCATTAATCACTAATCCTTGTATGAAAGTATCTGATGATGGTGTACTTAGAGTCTTCTTCCTAAGAGACAAAAGGAGGAAAATGCCTATTGTGTTCTTGGGAACATGCAGAGAGCCACAAAGGTCTTTTTATAATTCATAGCTACATAATGAAAGGCAGCAAGTGAAGAAAAACAAAGTAGTTTATTTATCACGTAGAAAAAGCATTACTTTCCAGAATACCATTTTAACTTCCTTCATTACCACTGAGAATTTTATGTTCCTCTGCTTTTTGTTTCCTATAGGCTGGCCTGAGCTATTTAGTCCATTTTTGTGGACCCCTTTATACACACAAAGGAAGCAACCAAATACTGCTTTTTAGACTTGATCTCTTAAAGAGAAACAGTCTTCTTTAGAAGTGATGTGGGAAGGGGAATAAGTTTGCCATTGCCTCCTCATTAACTTTGTCCCACATCACACATACTCCCAGTGCAATGGCCAGGTCAATGAGAAGCCCACTACTGCCATCACAGTTACACTGAGCTCTGCGTTCCCACCGGGAATGGGAAGCATCCAGAAACCACAAAAGAACTGCCATGACAGGTCTCATGGCCAAAGACTGTACTTACAAAGGACTGCCTGTGTGCTTCTTAATTGATACTCTCTTATACACCTCAAGCTCTAAGCCTGGAAGAAATCATCCAATTTTAACACCATTAAGAAAGACTTTTGTTGAAAGATAAGAGATTTAAGTAGAGATAAAGCTGTAAAATACTGGAAGCTAATATATTCTTTCCAAACTGCCTAACAAAACCACAGCATGCTTATGAGAAATTAATACATGTACTGGTAAACTCTGCTTTTCATGACAAAGATGATCAGGGCAAACATCAGGGAACCTAATAGACTTCAACATTGAAACCTCAAAGTTACCTTTCTGTTTTTCAAGCAAAACTGCAGGCTTCTTTTGCTAAAATATACAAACGAATATGTCTTTATGGGCTGACTTAGTAAAAGAGATGAGTGAATTTGGAAGACAAATAGGAATTTTTACACAATAGTGTGTGTATTACTAGCTATGCAATTATATGTGACTGTAGGCATATATCTCTCTAGTCTGACTAGTTAAAACTGTTCTCTGATCTGCTAGTGAGCCTTTTCAACAAATAGCCCATTTTCAAAACTATTTTCTATCTGAGTCACTTCAGAAATTCAGATCAATGTTCTGTAGTAAAGAGCGGGGCTATAGTTGAAATAAGGCAATCCTTAAGAGTTAAGAGTGTACTTGATAGTAATCCAAAACTTGAACCAATAGTAGAGCTGTATTTAATGGCCAGTGTTGAAATATGACAAAGACCTTAAGGTAAAACAAAATTTTGATTTATTGTTGAAAAATCATCTTCTAAACCAACCTTCACTTAGCTAAACTGCAGCTCAAAACACAGACTTTAGAAAGTTTTAAGTATCATCTACAAGCACAGACAAGTCAGCTACCTTTCAACAGACACTGGCCAACATACTTTATGGCAAAACATGTTCTTCAGTCCATGGTCCCATATATTTACAATGCACTTACAATGCAGCATTTGGGATTTACAATGCAGCATTTACAGTAACCCTGGAAGAGAAGTGGTGCAAACCTATTGTGGCACCTAAGCACTGTCTGTATCTGATCTGGGTACTCATCAAATCATCTCAAAATTAGCTATTTGGAAAGGTAGGATGGGAAACAATGAAATCTGAAAACCATTGACGTTCAAGCCAAAAACCAGTATTTGTGTGTGAAGTCAACCACAAAGTTTTGTATGCCTCCAGTTGACAATCTCAGTTTTCTGTACTGAAATAACTGCTGGGAGATCACTATATTAATGGAAGATTGCCCAAAAACTGTTATAGGGAATAAAAGGAAATATGACTAAGTAGGGGTGGCTGTAACCAACAACAACAACAAAAAAATCTTCCTCACTCTTTTTATTGCATCTACAAAAAATATTTTTTGTTTCTCTGCAGCGTTTTCCTCAGATACCTCTTGCTTTGGCTCCATTCAGCCTATGCCTTCTGTAGAAGCTTAGGAGGTGTTTTAGCTAAGAAGCAATGGGAAGGGACCTCAGAACTTCTAGCTGCAGGAGCTAGGGAAAAGATAAAAGAAGAAGAGGGCAAAAGACCTGAATTTCCACCTCTTTTCACTGATGGCCCACCACCTACAGACTACTCACCTGGCCCTTGGACATAAGGGAAGTGTTGCGTTTAAAAAAGGAAGGCTGAATTCAGAGCATGCTGAGTACCATATTTAATCTAGTAATGGAGCAAGGAAGGACTCTAAAACTGCTGGCCTATCTGTGAGACACAG
Source organism: Ceryle rudis (assembly GCA_033439905.1). NCBI lineage: Eukaryota > Metazoa > Chordata > Aves > Coraciiformes > Cerylidae > Ceryle > Ceryle rudis. The sequence continues at coordinate 19,774 of JAAGNO010026676.1, read as the reverse complement.
ATGGTAATAGGAAGAGCTTGGAAATACAATAGATCATTACGTCCACTCCCAGCACAGAATTTCCTAAGAAAGCCAGTGTGTGTGCTGAGCTGGTGCTGTGTTATAGTTTGACAAGAGATAAAGACAAAGTAAAGAGTAAATTAAAGAAATCTTTGAAATCCCAATCAAACGAGATCTATTAGGGTACTGCTAATTACACTACAAGATTACTTAAATTAATAGGTTTAATTAATGTGTTGATCAGATCTTTAAAAAATAGAAGAATATAGAAAATGACTGAACACTTTTCTAAAGCATTTCAACATTTTTTTTTATAGCATTTTCCAAATATTGTCATTAATCTTTGCAACACACCTCCAACTCAGGTGTCATTATGTTTTATATAACAAAGAAAAGTGGAACTCTGAAATGAAAGCAAAAGAGACAGTTTTCAGATGCACAAAAGCATCCAGTTCACCAGGTGATATTCAGGTATCTGCATGCACAACTGCTGACATTTTGGCAGGCGTCTCCCCAGCCATCCCAAGACATCAAAGCTGGAATCAGGGAAAGTTCCGAAGTCAACAACAGAGCTTTGCAAAATGTTCAGAGGAAAACTTAAGGACTTGCATTAATTGCAAGAGGAAAACTGTAACTTCAGGTCAGTGGCATGTCACACGCACACTGCCACATATGGAATTCCATGGCTGCTTCTTTGAAAACTAAACCCTAAAAGCCTTGCTCAAGACTAGACTAGGTCTGGAGTTCATGTCTGCTAACTTTAACCACCCAAGCAAGGGGTCTAGCCTTCCTCCACAGTCCAGCTGAAACAAGAACACCTCCAACAGAGTTCATTCTACCTTGAGATGGGATTTGAAGACACATTTTTCCCAAGGACCAGAGTGCCAAGAGCATTTTAGACTGTGCATCTACCTCGCAGGTGGCTGAAGGCAGGCAGACAGGTCTGACCCTTAGACAAACTTATTAATGCAATTTCTCATTGTGATTTTCCTAGTTCTCAATCTCTATCTGCCTTGCAGCCTTTAAGTGTAGCATAAATCTTCCTGCAATTTCTTGCTGTTTTTCACTGCTCCTTCCACTGTTAACTACAGCAGGAGAGGCTTTGTTTTTTTTAAGATAATGCTATATCCAAAAAGAGGGGGTTTTTAAATTATATGGAGTTGCCACAGTGCAAACACACCTCAGTACAGTCCAGAGTACAGCCCACTGTTAATCAGCTCTCATTAGGACATGAATCTAGCTGTGGGTTGATGGGACTCAGGGACCATCATGAGACAGTTCAGTGTAATGTGCTATTAAGGAACAAAACACCCGTTATTAAACTTCATCTTAACTGTTGTTTTAGCTCAGTGATGAAAACTCACTTAAGCAAGTCATCTTCCAGTAGCCACTATTATTTCTTGACCAAAAAAAATCATAGCTCACAATGCTCTGCTCTTGGTCAGAGAGAAAAGAGGCTCTCTCAGGGCTCAACTTGATAAATTATAGAATTAGTCTCATGCAAATGACTAAGAAATGTCTGCATATATATTCCAGGGATTTATTTTGATGCTTTTAGTGGTTCCTTCTATGCCACTTACAGAGCCAGAAGCAGCATGGAGCTGTAAGCTGACAGGAAGAGATCTATAATCTTTTCACTGTAGAGGCTGTGAAATGAAGAAGCTTGAAGAAATAGTATAAACTAATCCAAGTGTTCTCAATTAGCAAAGAGGTGGAAAATTCTTTGTGAGCCCTGGAATTCATGAGGATTGGTTCTGCTGACCCAGGGGGAAATCAGATAGCAAGTGGAGATGCTCTGCAGACTTTCCCTCAGGCCACATCAACCTCCAGGCAGTCCTCACTGCTCCCCAGTACTCCCACTCTGCAGCCTCTCCTCTTTCTCCCTGAGTCTGAGGCAAAAGGAGCCGTGGAAACACCTGATGCAGACACAGAACCAAACTGGTGCCGGTACACAAATTCAACCCCTGCACAGGCCAAATGCAATGCCCTCTGCTTCAACTCACGGACTTAACCTAAACTGAAACCAGCATTAGGCAAGATGATGTCATCTCTGCCTTAAAAAAATGTTGCTTTTCAAGTGTAAGTAAAGCTATTTGTAATTGTTTTTATTAAGAGCTGTATATAATACCCTGCCATTCTGGACAACCCTGTTCCTGTGCACTCTGCTTGTAGCTGTGAGCTCTCTAGAAGCTGCAGTTAGACTGTACCAAGGAAAGATTTTGTCCAAGTGGCGCTCCTTGGGCCCTATCACTACACGGCATATAGCTTCTGCTTTATAACCCCCCTCCTGCAATGCTCACTAACATCTCTACTTCCAGGGGATAAGAGTGGTTTTGCAGGAAGACACCAGATGCTGGTGGGGGTAATTGGGTGGACTACCTCAGTGCCGGTACCCCTGACTTAATGGCACTTTGCCCCCGTAACAATGTGGCCATTGTTTAAACCACCCCTGACAAGTAAGTAACAATGACAAATGACCATCTCTGTAGTACACTGTTACTTTTCTTTACATAGTACCTTTACACATTTAATTACTGGCTAACAGAGGCAAGATAACAAACCATAGCCCAGCCCAAACCAAATGTCTTCAGCAAGATGACACGTTTTCCAGTTTTCAGCATTAGTCACTCAACTGCTCTATGCCCTGGATTACTCAAGAGTAAGGACAGACTTTTGGGTTAGTTTGGGTCATAAAAGATACTGATGTGACTACAGAAGGAGTCTGTGAACAAATGATATAAAGAACAGTAACACATTGCCAAGACCAGATGGTAATCACTCAAGAGTTTTGAAGCAATTCAAGGATGAAATAGCTGAATTGCTGAGAGACTTGTGTAACCTTTCATTTAAAACAGTCTGGGTACTTAGGACCGGAGGATAACATATGTAATGCAGAGGTCCCAGTGGAGTACTACAGGAACATCAGACTGATGTGCATATTGGACAAACTGATAGAAACAATAAAGAGTTAGTAGGCAAATGCAAGACTGTACCAGAAATAATCTATACTGATAGAGTCGGTGAGGAATTATATAAAAGGCCATAATGCTGTGGGGTTTTTTGTGAAGGTGTCAACAAGCTCATAGGGCAGGATTATCTGGCCAGTGAAGTCTATTTGTAATTACAGAAGGCTTTGACAGAGGCCCTCACCAAAAGCAGCTCTTAGAGGGAATGTCTTGTATAATTATAAGGTAGGAAACAGAACAAGTGATCAGTTCTTTCAATGGAGGGAGGAATCAAGGGGGCTGTGCTGGGACTTTTACTGTTCAGCATATTCATAAGAAAACCTGGAAATAGTTGAATAGTATAATAAGAAACCTTGTTAGTGACATCATATTTATTAGTCTAGCAAGAATGCAGGCTGACTGTATGAAATCTGAGAGCAAGACTGAGAGAAAAAAGATGTGTAATAAAATGACAGATGATGTAAAGCTAATGAAGTAAAGTAATGGGCATGGGAAAAAAATAATCCTAACTTCACACACAAAATGGGCTTTAAACTGGTCTTCACAACTCAGGTGGTCCTAGAGCTTTTGAAGGTGGCTGCCCTGAAGCAACAGTTCAATACCCAGCAGCAGTCAACATAGCAACTCAAGCATTTGGCATTATTAGAAAACAGAACAAAATGTAACACTATTCTGTGACCATATAAATCTATGGAGTGTCCACTATTTGAATACACCATGCATTTCTGGTCCCCTCACCTCAGAAGATACTTCAAACCTTCAGAAGGTTCACAGAAAGACAACAAGGATGGATGATCAAGGGCATGAAAGGCTTGTCATATCAAGGATAAAGGAATGGGCTAAGCACTGCAGTCTGGAAAAGGGATAACCGGAGATGATGTGGTATACATTTACAAAATAAGTGTGTCATGGATGGAGAGGAATTGATGTTCAGTGTCTTTTAGTACAAGAATTGGAGAGAAGCAAATAAAGACCAGGTCCAATATGAGCAAAATATTTTGATTATTCACACACTAAACAGTAGACTGTGGAACTTGTTGCTAAATTACTTCAGGGTGATAAAAATTGACATGGGTTCAAAGTGAGACTGCACATGTACATGGAAGAGAAGCACAGTGAGAATTGCACATATACTTAAAAACAGAACCAAGCCAGGAAGTCACTGAAGTGGAAAGAGTTGGGGCCTAAGAGATTTAGGAGAAAGTGAGGAAGTGTCACAAGCATTTGCCATTTCTTATTCTTCCTTAGATGTCTGTTCATAGGCGCTTTTGGCAGCAGGGTACTCAAGTTAGAGGGATAAGAATTCTGATCCATCATAGTCATTCAGCTGGTCTTAATATATTCATATCCCCTTCTGACCCATGGAATAAACTGATGAATTCTAAGCTTTCAGTGAAGCCCCTTTGAAATCTGCTGTCCCCAATGGGCACTTGCTGTTCCGTTTGGCTCTCCAGGAAATAAGCCATCCATCACATCAATAGCTTTCCTTTGATCTAAGTACAGCTGAGAAAAATTTTAAACTTCTTTGAACTTGAGCCTTCGGTGCTGGAAGATCAGGCTTGCTGTGGAAATCAATTGTATTTCACTGAACGTTCTGTCAGGCTAGAGGTGTTTTATTTGCTTCTACCTCAATAAAATGTATTTCTGGTAGCCGCACTAGAGATCAGGGCACCTCAAACAAAGAATTATAGTAAATGTCTCAGGTAGAGAGGAATATTTTTTTTTAGATATTCTAGAGTGATTAAGCTCTCCTTGAATGTCTTGAGACTAGACAAATAGACCCTTTTCAACATCTCATCATTACCTTGGAAAGGAAAAGGAGTTGAAACAAGGAGGCAAAGACAGAGAAGATTAAATCTGCAGGGTAGGGCAGCATGAGAAACAGCGAACAGAGATATGCAGCATGGTAGCCAGTAGAAAACAATCAGTGATAACATAGAAAAAGACTGTGAAAGTGTAATACCTTTCCAAGGGCTCTGGATCAAGATTCTTACCTTGATACAGACCCAGATTCCAATACTCTTACTTGTGTTTTTAATAGCATCTTTTCTGTCAGGTGCTATTTAGAAGATATCTCCCAACAATCACTGAAGCCACCTGAGCTGAGATGCCATTAGCAAGAGTTGGAGATACGTCTCTCACCACATTAACACAGGGTAGGAACAATCTCTGTGTTGAAGCCAGTCTCTGAGAACTCAAAACTATTTATAAGCACTCATTCTTCTGAAATAAAATGGGTGTTCCAGGTAAACTCCTTGTTTAAACATCATGTTTCATTGCTTCAGAGAGCTTACAGTCTTATTCAAAATAAAGATCCTTATTTTTTTCAGGGTAATTTACATTAAGTGCAATGATGTGCGTGTGTTTGTGTCTGCATTAAGATTATAGGTCAGAGTAAATGAATCTCATTAAACCTGCAGGACTTCCATGACAAGCCAAATTTTGCTCAAGGAATCCTGCTTCCATTCTGCAGCCAATCCTACCTTGTATGTTAGTGTTTCTAGCCTACTAGCAGTGGTGTGCTGAGGCTTTTGAGCACAGGTCTCTCAGCTAACGAACTTTGATCTTTTTTTTTTCCCCCTATGGACATAGAGATGAAATATATTTTCTTAGGGAAATGTTCTAATAATATTATGGCAAATTTGGTGGTGATGGGAGTGGGATTCTTGGAAAATCCAGTGGTTTTTTCAAGATCTCTGATAGATGTGCAGAAGTATATTAAAATTCTGTATCTAAAATTGTTCCTATTTTCAGTCTTCTGCCTTGCCCCTATCATGGAAATTGCCAAGTTTATAGTAGCAGCCTTGTCCATGAAACAACTCCTGGACCACCACAGTTTTCAGCCCACTTAACAAAACTGAAGGAATTTTACCTACTATCTTCCTTTTCCAGTCATTCTTATTTTCTTCAAGTATTATTTGCCTTTGTACTGAAAGAATTCCCTGTTAATCACTTCTGGCAAATTTACATTTGTTCTGTGCTGCAAGAAATCTGAATTTTAAATACAATACCTTCTATCTGCATGACTGTACTGTCTTGAAGTCTGCCAAAGGAGTCCTTATACATGGAAATACTGCAGTGTAACGGAGAGTTGGTTGTAGTTTTGAAGGTGAGGCTAGGGGAATGAGTGCATAAATGCCCAAGGAAACAATATGTCTTACTGATCTCTGAGTTTATGCTTACCTCACTGTGAGAGGCTTCTGCAATGCTACTGCTGTTTGCCATTAATGCTTGCTTTTCTAAGTCCTCAGATGGTGCTAACCTACGATAACACCTAAACAATGTGAGACAAAGCACAGGTTGCTGCTCAGACGGGTTACTGTGTGACCTGATAAGGCCCTGAAGTCAGCAGAATTTTACTGACTTATATGCTTGAAAAGTTGGTCTAGCACCTCACACATATATCAGGACATACAACTTTAGAGTTACAATTGTAATTTCAGAACATAACCATTCTTTGAAACAACTTCATGTAGACACATTCTAAGATTTGCTCCATGAATCTGGGACACTCAAGGAATGGAATAAAGGAGCTTAACAGCAACTTCATAAACTACATTACCTCTGTGAATCCCAAGTGATCCTATTAACCTCTGAATTTCAGTGACTAGTATCCTTCAGAGAACAGTCACTTCAGTATATTAACCACTGGCATTTCTAATTTATTTTAACAGGTCTAGTAAAGAGCACAAAAAGTGTTCAGCATATCCTGTTTGCAGAGTCAACCTAAATACCTTTCCTTTTTAGCACTGAATATAATTGAGGACGTAGTGGACAGCTGAGACATCCAGACTCTGCTTGGGCTTAAGCCAACCTTGCAAGAACAATATTAATTTTTAATGACAAAGGCAACCATGAACAGAAAAGCCTGCCCATATGCTGTTTAATATGGATGTACATACACATGGCAATCTCTGCCCCAGGTGTATCTGAGCTGTTAGAGCAAATAGTTTGTTTCTGATTAACAGCTCATTTTTCTCTCTTAATTATAACCTTGTACTTTTTTTGGGGGAAAAAAAAAATCACCTCAGAGACCATTTTAGGAAAGACAGGCAAGCCTGAGAAAGTCAACACCGGTTACTCACCCACATAGCATTTCTTCTATGTCCCTGCTTTTGAAGATGTGAATATTTGAGCCATTGCTTGCAAAAATAATGCTACAGCAACACAGCTGACTTGTTTAGATAAAGCTCTGAAAGCACGTACATTTGTGCTACCTGTGGAAGGCAGTTCTTCTAGGAAAGGAAATATGCTGCACCAGCTTCTGAAAAGGAAGAAGGTCTGAACCTCTTAGATAATCTATCACAATTTCCTTTGTAGCCAAAATACATGCAAAAAAGGCAGCCAGCATGGGCAGGACAGACAGAAAGCTCAGTCAATCAATCTGCCAGTCTAAAATATGCCCAGAGAGGCTCCTTCTGTTACAATCCCATTTGCTCAGGCTGTTCTGGGGTGAGAGAGCATGGGCTCTGCCCTCCCTTCATATACTCAGCAAGAGCTTCTGAAGAAGGTGAGCACAAGCCTTCCTTGTGGAGGGGGGTGGGGGGGGGGGCAAGGTGCCAATCACCATAATGCAACTACAACAGAGGGCCTGATCCTGTCACATCTTAGCATGAAAGTCCCTCCCCAGCTTCAGAGAGTGAAGTACTGCAGGAAAGCTGAAAGAAGAGGGATGCTGCCCATGAGAAAAAGCTTTGATTTCAGAGTTAATGCTAACACCACCTTCCTCTTCATAAACAGATTGCAGAAAAAATTAGTTATTGTCCGGGTTTGAGTTAGAACAGAACTAATTCCGTTCAGTGATTTTACTTTTCAGCTCAGTCTCTTCTAAGTAACTGCATTTTCTGAAGTTATTGGCATATTTTTGCACACAGTGTTTGCTTCTAGCTCAGTGTTTATAGTTACTACCAAGGATATGTATGCAGAAAGGCTCTTGCTTATACTTGCTCCTGTGAAGACCAAGATCATTGTTAAACCTTGTGTACCATGTTGGGGATGCAGAAAGTAAAAGGCTGCACCTTTCAGGAGGAGGGGGCAGGACAGGTGACCCCTAAAGCCCCAGAGATCTTAAATGTCACAGGTATTTTGGATGCATTGTCTGGCATAACAGAATTAAAGTTGAGAGGCACAGTGTGCCACAGATTAACATTGTCCCAGGTTCATGAAAGGGTGTGTATAGAAACATCTTTGTCCCCAAGTGATTTTGTGTTTTCCATCATAGTTTCTCCCCAGAGATGTAGATGTTCAATCCTGCTATGTACTCCAGAACCCACAGCCATTTCACTACTACTTTGTGCATCCTCCTACCTGTGTTAGCAGCATCCTTCAGCCTAGGCCTATGTGCACACCACAAGCTCTTTGGAGCAGGAGCTGTCTCTCTTAGCAAATAAAAAGAAGGTTGATTTTGGACTAGATCCAGGTCACATTTATGCAAAAAGCTAAAGTCTGAACACCTGTAAGATAAAAATGAAACCTTGCTTAATTATAGGAAATAATTAAAACCTGTCATTTCAGCAAAGTGATGTCTGAGACTGCGTCCTAAAAATGGAGAAATAAATGCAATTGTTGTACTACCTGCCCCAGAAGGGGACTGTGAATGCCAGCTACACTGTGAGACATACATAGGTAGTTCCAGTAATAATATATTTGCATTTAAAGAGGCAGTTAGACATGCAGTAGGGCCTTGGTATCATAACAGATTCAATACTCGTAGCAGATTCAATTTTCATAGTTTATCAGATCATTTCGGCTCACAGACTTCACTGTGATTGCAGACATGGTTAAGGAAAAAAAAAAAGACATTTTAGTCATAATGACTGAGAAGTTAACCCTGTAACAATTATAACAATTATATTCAAAGCAGTTGACAGCTTTAGCTGTTGCAACAATACAAACAAAATACCAATCTGTGTTTTATCGTGAATGCTAAGTCATCAAAGGCACATAAACTGGTAATGTGGAAGCAAGTATGAATCAATGTAACTGATCCTGGATTTAAAGAGGTAGAAATAAACAGAGACCTGGACAGGTTTGACTTAAACAGAAGCCAACACTCAGGAGCAAATTGGATCAGCACGTTCTGACACACCTGGAAGGTTAATTACACAGGTCTCTGCTGTGTTTGCATGGCTGTGTTGGGGGTTTTTTTGCCATTTCTTTTCTGACTAGCATTTTCAGAGCCTTCAGATTCCACTTTCTGCATATCACTGTTTGGGTTTTTTTTTTCTTCCAAAGGATTTCTGCTCTTTTTCATCTCCCATTTTAAATCAAGTCCCACCTACAGGACATTTTGATATTTCTGAGCTGTCACTTTTACCTATGATTCATTTTTGCGTGTTTTGTCATTCCTAATTTTGCAGTTTCTAGAAGTGGCTGAGGAAGATGGCAGGTGATAGAAAGTTCTAGAGGAGAGAAGGAAGAAAACATCTTGTATTTCTTTGTGAGCTAAATTGCAGCCTGTGACATTTTCAACAGTCCATATGGAGGTGATCAAACTGCCTCCAAAGGACAGAAAATGCTTCTGCACAGAAACTGTAATATGCATATATAAGACACTTCAATCACTTATCCTCTATCACCTGGCATTTCTCCTTAACTTATGCTTCTTACAACTGGGGATTTTTCAGTCCTTCAAACAAGAGCAAGGACTCTGAATCACTGGGCTGATGGAGGTGGTATATTCCCCGTGATGAAGTGGACATTTAACATTGATTGCTGAAGAGTACTTTTTATCACTGTTGAAAAGTTTTCAAGATCAGTTCATAGAAACTGACCATCCAGACAAAACCTTCTGGAATAACATCTCCTTAGCTAAAACAACTGACCAAGTAATTACTAAAAGTAATTTCTGAGTTGAAATGAGATAAGAAAACTCACATCTCCAAGATCCAGAGAACGAGAACATGAAAACATGATACTTCAGGCACTGTGAATCATCTGGAAATCTTGCAATGGCTCTTCCTTATTGGGATAACTCTGAGGAGATGTATGTGTTTGGGTCCAACTTCCTCCCTTCTTATTTTAAACTGAGGGGTCTCTAATCAATGTCCCACCTGTTTGTGCTGCCATACTGAAATGTAAACTATTTCCCTTCCCTTCTTTCATCTGCAGATTGAGAGGGCACTACAAGGATCTAATCAGTCAAATATTAGTTCAAATCCATGAGTCTCAACTCATTAGCTAGTCTTACAGTAATGTCATTTTGCTTTTTAGATGCAAGCTCTAATGGTGATTGCTTAAATTTCACATCACTTGCTTCACTGTCAGTTACTAGATGTGTTTTTCTGACATGCCTTGGAACTGTTTCAATATGAAGTGTAGGCAGGGTTGTCATTAGCAATTTGACATATATACACATGCTACTTCTGCTGCATCCTGGTTTGTACTGTCATAGCTTAATTAATCAAACTTGGCATGTGTCTGCAGTAAGGAACACATAGAGACTGCTAGCATCTAGAAGGGACTAGTCTACACCAGATTCTTTTCAGGACTATTCCCATTGAAGTTAATGGGAACAGTTTGTTGTCGGCATTTCTGAAAGTCAGTCTCCTCATTGTCCTTCCTTATTAACATGAAGCCTTAGAAGCAGAAGCAGCTAGGAGATATGAACCCAGCAAACACCATGACATAGACATCGGCACATAGGTTCCCACTTAGCCCAGACCTCTGGAGAAGCAGCCCTACCTACCTCCTTGTGAGACATGTGGCAGTTCCACCCATCCAAACAAAATGCTGCCTGGAAGTTCTTGAGAGAGATCCACCTCCAGGATTATTAGAAAAGGAAGCAGAAGATCAAAGCTGTGCTTCTCCTACACTACAGAGACCTGTTCAGAGATGTGGTTTATTAGCCGAAGTCCTGTGATGTACTGACATGACTATATTAATTTTCCAACACCCAACCTGGATTTTCTGCACAGTACTCTGCTGTGTGGAAGTAGTATTTCTGGTGTCTTGCATGCACTTAAACATATATTTGTGTGTGTTTCCTTTGTCAGACATTTCCACTGGAAAGAAGTTCTTCACAGACAAATGTAGAAGCACGAGATAATAGCTAATCTGGTATGCTGCCAAGCTATTCATGAGTTTGAAACCAGACTCAGCCCCAGTCAAATGCTAGTGTCCTTCATCCAGGCAACACTGCTGCTCAGAGCTGAAATTAATAAATAATAAATAAATAAATGTCTCGTAGAGTCATGAAATGTTTGAAAATTGAGTCTTTGAAAACCAATCTGGGTGTTGGATTTGAGGTGAAATATTCAGCCTAAGACCTGCTACAAAACCAAAGCAGGTGAACTATTTTGTCTGCATGTCACCAGACTGTAATAGAACAACCTTTTTATTTCGCAAGTATTACACAAAGGAATTCCATATGCATTAAGGTAAAGGTCTACCTCCTACAGTGGCAGACAGCTGTTGAACACATTTGGGTCCCAAGGACTGAAATGGATTGAGGTCAATAAGCTTTAAAAAAGAAAAAATAATGCAGTAGAAGAATTTTAGGAAAAGTTCAGATCATTTCTAGAGAAATAAGACCGTTGTTAAAAGATCACAGTTTTCTCTATATCACATCTTTCTCTATAGATATAAGGACCTTGAAAGTTGAGTCAAAGCCATTTGATGCTTGTACACAAAAGCTGCATCCGTACAGTAATCCAAAGATGGTGATTTTAGCTTCAAGGTTAAAGGCAAAAGGCTTCTTTACCAAATGTCACAGTACCTACTTATTACATTAAGGGCTGTGTCATTTTCAAGCTACAGCAAATTCATAATGCTATCTTTTAACCATAATTTTGTGGGTTTTCTTTTTCCCAGAAATGCCACCCAGCAAGTAAAATTAGAGCAGCCATATCCACTTCTGTCCTTATGACTGTTTTTCACGTTTGGGCTTTCGTATTGTGCTTAATGCCTTGGCCAAGAATAACCAAAGTTAGTGCTTACACCAAAAAGCGCAGTAATGTAACACATAGAGAATGAACATGGGCCATGGGTTCAGGACCAAATATACATTGGCTTAGTTCAGAAACCTGTCCTTTATCAGCAAAACTCTCATGAGATTAATGATACAGTTTTAAAGGAAAACTAGTGCAAGAGAGGCACAATGCAGAGCAGAATGTACACTCATTTTCTTTCTTGTTTATACACTTCAAGAAGCTCAGTTCATTTGGTTGTAGAAGTCAGTTACTGGAGATAATTCTCTTTTTCAGATAATATGGCTATTTTCCAGGAAAACCTCACCTAGAGTTGTTGAGGGACTGCAGAAATTATTTTGGGGAAAAAAAGTGTGGTTTGTCTCATCTTGCAAAGACTGTAACAATAGATGTGCACATGATTCAGAAACACTGTTTGAAAAGAAACAAGCAAAATCCAATTTCATTTTTCCAAACTTTTGATGTGGAGGATCCCTGACAACAGAATACTAGGGTCTCAAGTATCTTTCTGCCTTTTCTGTGTCAGTGAAATGCTAACTTAGGACATCATGCACCTGCCAGAAACCTCTGGAGATTTACCTACATAAAGATGATATTTGAAACATGGTTTCTCTAGAAGTCAGTCTATCTTTGTCAGTAGCAGCCACTTCTCTTTATTTCCACTTTTTAATGCATCTTCCAGCCTCACAGGTGCCTTTGCACTTCCACTCCTTTTCCCCCATCCACCCCGCACTGGCAGCTCTTTAAATAACCATGGCTGTTATTTAGTGACTTCTGGCAGAGAGAGCTGAGCATAAGTGGCAATATATTTCCCAGTAAATTCATTAGGCAAGAGGAATACATTTTTTTCTATTACATCAACCCTTACACACAGGACTATCATTTCATTTTCCATGTTAAATCCACTTCAAAACTTTCCATATCATATTACATTAGACCCTATCATTCCATGCTACTACAAATGGCAGGAGGAAATTGTGAGTAGCAGGCTAATGGCCTAATTTATAGATATAGTAGGGAAGCTGGAAATCAGGTTTCTGCCATGACCATCATCTGGGAGTATTTTCTATTATTAGGTCCAAATCCTGAGGCAACTTTCTGTAACTTCAGCTGCAGGACTCTTTCAGCCACTGCAGTGGCAAACACTGCCAACTCTCCAAAATCCACCTCCTGGGATGCCGTGTTTCACACTTTGTAAAGTTTTCTTCTAGCACTTGGAAATACTCTTATTTCTCAGTGTTCTCTCAGCAAATCCTCCATCTTCTTGCTTGCTCAGTGTGGATGTTATGGGTCAATGATGAATGCATCTGCCCCATCTTCCAGACACTGGCGACAGCAAAACTGCAAACTGCAAATATGTGCCAGATAATAGTGGCTACCTCATAAAATGGCCCCATGCACAAGAGTGAGAAATAATCTGATTCTCTTCCTACTTTTTCAGATGCTGAAGACAGTGAGTCAGCAAGGGAAGGCATTAGGGAAGGCAGAACTAAACACTCTTGTCTTGCTGTCCTGGGAGGCTAAAACTGGCTGCTGTGAAACATCTCGGCTGCTAGCTCTGCTCTGATGTACAGCGTTACCTCCACTTTCACCCACATTAACTAGAGAGAATTCTCCTGGCGCTGCCCTGCACTGGCACCCCACTGCTAAAGCAGTGGGATGGGTGTCTGTAATGTGGTGATACAACACAAAGTTTCACATTTCTCAGAGAAAGAACTCTGATGCATTCTCTGCTGACTTGCTGCATGCTGGGGAGCCTTTTTAGCCCACCTTGGATGACGCTTTTCTCAACCCTGATGGTTCCAGTTCCAGCCCTTCAACAGGTTTACACAGTTCTGTGTTGACCTATCATAGTTGCTAGTAGGTACCAGACCCTGAAGTGATGTGGAAGGGAGCTGGGTGTTTCTTCAGGCATCTTAGAACTGTGACAAACATCTTGTGTTAATCGGTTACCTTAAAATAACCTTCAGATCAAAGTAGATTAAAGTGAAATGCATGGAAAAGTGTTTATTCTCACTCTACAAAATAAACCCAGTTTTAAATGCTTATAAAAGACAAAGGTAAAGAAATGAAAGAAAAGCCTGTAAAAGCCTCTACTATTCAGAACACATCTGAAAGGTTGACTATTTGCACTCCTGGCTAATTTCAAATCATCTTCCTGTTGAGGCATTCTAACCTTAATAGATTTTTCAATCTCCTTTTTGAGGTTCTCCAGCTCCATCAATATTGCACCTTCCTTCTGGGTGCCAAAAAAAAAATATTTACTTTTGTCTAACTCAATGGATAACAGGAAGAAGGAAAATTAAATGTTACTTTAAGGGACCAGTCACTCTCTGCTGTACTTGACTGGCCTGTTATCAACTTCCTGAATGAATGAGATGTAACACTCCTCTCTGTCCCACAGTCTCATGTCACTTTATGCATGTATTTTAATGTGACATCTTCATTCATTCAACCCTCTCACAGTTTGGAAATTAATGAACACAGCTGCTACAAACATTCACATGTGTGCAGCTCTTACCCTGGCCAGGTACTGAAGCAGTCAACTATTTTGGGGAATAGTAAAAGTAAGCTGACTGAATCCCATACCTGGCTTTGAGGGGAACCACAAAATTCATTGACAGTGTACGTCTTCCATGTTCCACACTTCATACTTCCAAATTCTTTCTTACCACGTGTATGGATACTCTGCATGCACACCTCAAACTGACAGCATCACTTTCCTTCTGCCCAAAGATCTCTCATAGTGTTCTGTGTACTGACAATGTTCTCCTTTCCACTGTTACTGTTTATTGAGGGCCATGTCAACTTATATCTCCAGCAACATTGTTAGCTGCACAGCTCTTCCCTACTGGAGCTGCCCTGTTGCATCTCTGTGCTGCTGACAGCACTGATAGCAAGGCCTGTCAGAGAACTAGGGTAGGGGAAGGATAAAGCCTAAAACTTTTTTTCAGCCAGCTATACAGTAAATTGTGCTGACACAACAAGGAGAGCAGCAAAGGATTTTAAGTGAAGATCAGGGAGTAGGACTTCAAGCAGCCCAGCTGCCAGATAACCATGTGGCAGTTGTCACTGCATCAGCCAGCAAGCTCTGTGCTATTTCAGGGAGGCCTCCTCCACCACAAAGCAACTATGTCATCTATTCACCATCAGGAATCCAAGAGGGACTGGGACAGGGAAACTTTGTGAGTTCCTGACTTTCAGAGGGAATGACAAAGGGCAGTAATTGTGGACCAAGATACATCCAGAGCTAGAGCAGCTACCAGGACTTTTGTAATACATAGAATATTTCTGTTTTCACTTTTTAAGAAAACCATGTTTCAATTTGTGAAGAGCAAGGTGATGGCAAGGCTGTCTGATGCAGAAAGGTAGAGATGGTCCTATACCCATTTCACTGTTGTCTCTGCTCTAGCTAATAGGTATCCATAGTCCTGCACAAACTTGCCAATACAAAGCAGCAAAGGAAGCTCTCCCTGGGACTGATCATTGGCAAGTATTCAAAAAGTACAGCACATTTTTGGAAAACAATACTTTAAATCTTAGCTATTCTTCACACAAAAGGAATAGAACAACTTTGCTTAATTTCTTATAAGGAAAATACATGCAACAGCTTGATGAAGAATAGCAAAGACTAAGGCTGAATTACTTGGAGATAAACCTGAGCCTGTGTGATCTTTGAAAATTCACCTTACTCAGAAATTTCTTTTCACCTCTGTCTGCCATAACCTAAAGGCTCTTTCCCAGTCTCACTGCAAGCCTTCTGTCCCCTCTGATAACACATTAAGTCCCCTGATTTTCGCTTATTTACAGCTGCTTATACATCCTCTACAGTAGAACAAAATTTGTGTACATCTTCCTATTGAGTCTCCTTCTTGATCTATAGCCTCTGTCTGCCCTGGGAAATGAAACCCAGCAGCACAGGCAATTTTTCTTCCTGCTTCCATCTGCTGCTGAATACTTGTGCTGCAAGTTAAGGAACTATGAATGATGGAGTGTATGTAAATTTCAGCTTAATGACAGATGGATAGAGAGTGATGAGTTAGAAAGGATAGCACAAAGGCCTTTGGGTGGAGTCTGTAATGAAGTCAGTTTCTATGTGAAGGACTATGTATTAAGAGGGAAAGAACTTGATGAATAGTGGAGGTTTTAAAAAGGGTGAGAGTAGGATCCAGAGACCTTTGGAGGTCTGTAGAAAGGTAATATTATTTCTCTGGTGAATTAAAGCAGATACAGACAACCCCATTGATCTGTATATCCTAAAGTTTAGGTAAGATCTCAAAAGAGCAGAATAACTGTGAGCAAGTTCATACTTCTCTGTGACGCTGTCTTAGATCATGGCTATATAATTACTCTGCCATGAGACAGAGCCTCAGAAAACATTAAAAGCACATTTTTCTGATCAGCTACCCACCACTTATTTGGATTCAGAATATTGTATATGAATGCATTAGGTTGTCTGTTCAAGTTGAAAAGATCACTAAGAATGCCATTACTAGCCATGACCCATAAATACCTTTGCTCACAAACTAGACAAATTACCTTCAGACAGATTGGCATCCCTCCAGTTGTGATCTTTCTTCTTGATTTATTCATGCCTCCCAACTTGCAGACATTAATCAGAAATCAATTAAATGGACTCTAAAAGAGGCAGGAAAAAAACAACAAACCAAAACATATTTTGACTTTCTCACTACTCATTAATTATTGTGAAATGGAGGCTGGCACATATCTAGGAGCTTCTCCACAAAATTTCCTATAATCAGCGGGCTTCAGTGACTAACAATAAAATGACATCATCACCACAAAGAAAGATGAGAGGCATTGTTCAAGACAAATAATTCTATAGGCAAAAACACAGAAAGCATGCCTAATGGTTTTTGTTATAATGAAGACTCCAAACTTTACCTGTGCAGTTTCTTACTATAATTTTAACATGTTAGTATTTGGCTTGTAACATTGAATAATTGTGATGCCAGTACTTATAGGCACAAGGAATGACAACAGGAAGACAAGATATCACATGTCACCACTATCACAACCTGCTGGCACTTTCTTTAGCTCCTGTGCCCTGACAATGGATTTTACAACCTTAATGCAATTCTAATTGCGTCAAGAGGTTTGAAAATATTCCCTCATGGAGAAGTGTTGATCTGCATTGGATTCAACGGAAATTGTGCTCATACTGCCAAAATACATAATTAAGAACAAGACTTAGCTATATTCTGGGAAATATAGCTCATAACAGGGCAGGTTCTGAGGTCTGCTATATCATACTGCCTGAGAACACAAGCACAGCCTAACAATGGGAAGTCAAAGGACTGTCCAGCCTGGTATCCTCTCTCAAACAGTAGACTGCCTGGATACTTAGAAGTGAACATTCTATGGGGCACCTCCTAACACCTGTGATGAAGAGTTTTCTTTGCCAGTGGTACCATCCAGACCATCAAGACTGAAAGCCAGCTGTTTCTCCTGCCCCATATCTCTGCAATTTTACAGCCTGCTTTACTCCTTACCAGTTACATTCCTGTGTCAATAACAGCCACAACTTCACTAGAGGAATAAATACCTCTCCCTTTTTTCCTTTCTTTGGGATTTTCAAACTTTTTTTTTTGTCAATTAGCACAGCTGACTCCATATATTGATTGATAGGATCAAAGAATCATTGAGTATGGAAGGGACCACCTACAGCCATCATCTTATTCAACCCCAAGCTCAAAGCACAGTCAGCTAGAACATGTTGCACAGCATGTCGTCTGGCTGAATTCTGCCTGTCTCCAAGGATAGAGACAACATAGCCTCTCTAGGCAACCTGTTCCTGTCTTAAGTTAACTGTAAAGTTGGGGGTTTTCCCCTTTAGATTTAAGTGGAATTTCCTGCATTTTAATTTGTGCCTATTGTCTCTTGTGTCCTTTTCCTGTTACCACTGAAAAAAGTCTGGCTCCACCTTTCTTACTCTCCTGCTCTCCTCCCTCCTGTGACCCAGACCCGTATTTTTTGTGTATGGAAAAAATCCCCCTGAGTCTTCTCTTCTTTCAGCTTTTCCTCATATGTGAGATGCTCTAGTGCCTTGATTATCTTTGTGGCTCTTTGCCGGACTGGCCTCAGTATGTCCATGCCTCTCTCGTACTGGGGAGTCCAGAACTGGACCCATCACTGTATACGAACCTCACCAGTGCTGAGTGCAGCCTCTGTTGCCTTCCCAGCTTCCACAGACACGAAGTCAACTTTATTCCAAGAACTCCATGCTAGCCCACCCTTCCTCTGTTTGCGTGATACAAACCTGGCACCAGAGGCCACATGCAGCTACACATGCAAAACCAGCATAGCCACCTCTGTATTACAGTTGAAATTTCTTTCAAATATTGTTTTTCAAGTCAGGCATCTGAACCTACATTGATTTTGACATCATCTTGAAGTATGCAAAGTCAATGGATCAGACCATTCACTAAAGCTGCAATTTTTCTTTTAAAATATTTTAAAATAAAAATAAGTATTAGATTTCCCAATTAATCCTTCTGTTTCCTAGCATGTTTGCTTCATATTTTCAGGGTTTGTTCCACAACAAGGTCTAGATTGTCTAAGAAAACAACCAAGGTAAGACCTGCAGTAAACTGTGAAATTACATAATTCTATACATTCTCAACAGTTACATTCCTGTGTCAGTGGGTGACTTCTTTGAGACAGTGACTAAACTCTGACCTTGATAGCTGAGCCTATCAGACTGTTAGGATTAGATCATACAAAAATCCATCCCCTCATACTTTCTAAATAGCCCAAAAAGAGGAAACTATTGGGAAACTACCAGGTGTTCCTTTTCAAAGGTGTTAGCTGTACAAATTCGCCCACACCACTTTACTTACAATATTGGGTTTTTTTTCTGACAGAGGAGGGCATTAAGAAAGAAGATAAATGGTTCATGTCCTAAATAAAATTCTGATTTCTTTGAAAGAAGACTTTAGGAAAGAGGAAATAAAAGCAGAGTTTGGTTTGTGCCCGTCTAATTCATGCCTGGCAGTCTTCTACAAGTGGAGTTTGTACCAGAAGAATTGGAGATAACTGCATTTGGATTCCTGTTACACTGGGCACTCCTCCTGTTTTGCTGTATGAAATAAAGGAAACTGGTAGGACTTCTAGGGAACTGCAGGATTTCAGAGATTCTCTTCACCACAAGACAAGCAGTTGATACATTGCCCTGTGCAGCTTGCCCATTTTCCAAGCATTGTAGATTTTTTTTTCATAGTTTTGCTCTATTGTGCACAGACAGAAGTGTACACATACTGAAAATCCACAGAGTGAGTCAATCTTTGGTTTTTTCATTTCATCCTAAACAGACATCCATGAAGGAAGTTATGTGTCCATAAATATAACTTTTATTTTGGAAGAAAGTACTGAATCATCCTTTAACAAAAAAAAAAAAAAATCATTTGATAAGAACAATTAGCTTTAAAAAAATGTCAAAGGATTTGTACTGGCTGGTGTTTTCCTCTCTTGGAAGCTGTGGCAAAGGATTAACAAGCTATACTGCCATACCTAGAGAGCACCCCTTTTTCACTGGCTTATGTAGGAGATTACCGCAAAGCCGTAATCCTTCCATACTCTTCAAAAGTCTTGAATTGTTCGCATCTCAGAGGCAAAACATAATTTTTCTGCATTCCTTCAATAAATATCCAGCCTGCAGCCTCAGTTGGGACACTGGTCACACGTAACTAGACATTTGCTCCTGAGCTGTCTTTATATATTAATTTTCCCATTACATTTGATCAATGCCTTAAATGGTATCTCCTTCTCAAAGTTTGGGGAATCTCTTCATCATTGCCTCCAAAAAAGGCAAGATAAAACCACATATATTATTATATTATTATAGGTAGTATATATAGTAGA
>JAAGNO010026675.1:46977-62267 GCA_033439905.1 Ceryle rudis | reverse complement strand
ACAGATTATAATAAATATTGGAATAAAATATACAGAGAAAAAAGATAAATGTGGCATGCAGATAGAATAAAGCAAGTAGTGAAATAATAATCTTACTATGTTTCAAGTTACTTTCAAAAAAACAGAAGGTGAGGATAAAAGATGTAGAGGATCATGTTTCACTCTCTAAACTCTAACAAAAAGGATAATTATTGTCTTGCCCTTGGCATTTTGGGAGGACTTCCAAAAAGTGGATGTTGTCTGGAGGCCTTCTGACAGACAAGCACTGGCAAATCTACTTGCAGTGTTTAAGGTATTACAACTCTTAAAAAGGTGGCAGAAAGAATATGTGTCTGTCCTCCGCCTCTCCATTTCACATTCAGATATATTTGCTTAAGGCATGATAAGGCTAGGTGCTCACAAAGGTGCCAGACTGTGAACTGCCATGGCTGAGACACAGGTTTGCTCTCATGACTCTGGAACCGGGGAGAACCTCTGGCAGATTGGCAGGCAGGACTGTAACATCTTAAACCGAACACATGCTTGCTTTGCTGCGTATTAATCAGCAACCTGATGAGTGGAGAAGGAAGTGTCTCAACAAAGAAGTTTTGGATTTAGACAAAATCTGTTATATTTAGGACTTTGAAACAATGTATTAACTTATAATCAGCCCAATGTTTTCCAGGTGGCCAAAGAAAAGCATGCAGTTGAAGTGCTCGTGTTTCCTCAAAAAAAGGAAATAAATATAATGCATTGTAACTATTCTGGAATCGCTCCCTGCATAGGTACTTTTCCTCATAGTTTATCTTAAGCCAGGAAAATAGATTATTATTTTTTTTTAATCTCCCTGAAATAAATAGTTTCATGTGGAAAACTAGTCTGGAATAATTTAATCTGCAAGACTGCATCAGTGATGTTCAGAAGTCTCTTGAAATGGGAATATCCAACAGTTTACGTAGTGGTCTGGCACGTAAATAGGTCTACGTAGGAAGTGATTTCAGAATACCTACAGCATTTGCATTCACATCACAGCTTAGTTCAGGATAATTGCTGATAGATAGGCAGGCTCTTTAAAAGCAAATTTCAATATTTATCTATACCAGTAAGATGTTATGAAATATGCTGGGGTAAGAATCTGAAAATGTCATGTCTGCACCGGCAGTCTGCACTAACATGCAGACACGTATGCTGCCAGAATTTTTCAAGATTCGTGCTGAATCATGAACTGAGGAAGTAACCGGCTCTAATATCTGAAAGGATTTAGGTTGTGCCTGAAGAGCTGGACCCAGGAATGCCTCACAGCTCCCTCAGCCAAGTTCGCATTGCAGCTCGTTCACTGTGGCTTACTGGGACATGACACAGGTTCGTATCATCCTTGTTCCTAGGTCCAGTCACCTTGTGATTTTCCCTGGCTATGCAAGCAGAACATGGTTTGAATCATCAGGGGACGAGGACAGCCAGTACAATTCACAAAGGTTTAAGTGCAGCCAGAGTGATCAGAAACAAATAGTTCAGTTAGCCATGTGCTCTATTTAATATATCAAATCTACCTTAATGTGTGCTACGCTTGTATTAAAAAACCAAACCAGCATATTTAAACTGCTTCACGAGGTAATAAAAACAAAACCAAAAATATCTTAAATTGTATTTCTTGCCAATTTCTATCCAAAACCACCTCAAGACAAAGGCATAAAACTAATCTAGTAAATAAAACAATAATAATTCTGTATTTTCTAATATGCTATAAAAATTAAGGTATTTTAGTCAGATGCACGTCAACTATAAAACCATTTGAATACAAACATGGTCAGCCCCAGCAGCTCACAGTAAGCACCAAATCAAATGCATAGTTGTTAAGCATCAATGCGTTGGCTTGTAGACGTGAAAAATGTTTCCCTAAAAATGCAACTAGAATCTAGCCTGACTGAGCAAGTCTGCACAAAGCTACTTGTATGTTTATACAACCTAAATAACTGGTACCCAGGTCTGGCTACATGGTTCAAATATTCCTATTCCCAAAGACCCACCCGCCTCTCGGCTTCTGCCTTTCCTGTACGTCCAACAGCAATATCACATGTTTCCTTGTGCTTAGATGCTGTAGGATTCTTTCCCAGAAAGTCATAGCTATTGTAGAATAACTTGTGGGAATAATCTGGGGACCTGAGGGAGATTGTGGTTAGGTCAATGAAGGACTACACTATTTGAGTGAAGCTGATTATGCACTGCAAGGTGAGCAGAGTTGCAGCCCAAGCTAGAACATAGCTTTGGCTTTAACCATGCCCCTAGTCATGAAAGCAAGTAAACAGAGATGCAAGGGAAGAAGAAGCATCTGCACAGGAGCTACTGTCAAATAGAAAAGCCCTTAAAGTTTTTGATTGGAAGGCACAAAGAAGGACATTTCCATGCTTCAGAGGGGCTGGCAATGAAAGTCTTACTTTCCAGCATTTGTCACACAGTTACTCCAGTTTCATATATTAAATTTCTTAGCTGATTTAATGATACTTATAACTTTGTAGTTTATAAAACCTGTTCTGTGCAAGGTGACCTTTAGAAAAATATGTTTTACTTTGAAAAACTCTGACTTAACACATCCCCTTGCATAATCTCATAGCAGCCTTTCATTGGCAAAATGTTTCTGACAGTTCTGGCAAATAGTTTTTCTGAATTTAAATAGAAACTATTTAGTGGCAATACAAATAACTTCTGAAAGATTTATTAAGTAATAACCTATAGCTGCCAGTTTCATATATAAACACAGCATTGAGACAGTTTCAATATTCTTTTTAATTACCAATACTCTTCAAAAGAAAATTTAGCTTAGGCTTAATCATAGAATGGCTTGAATTGGAAGGGACCTTCCAACCCCCCTGCCATGGGCAGGGACACCTCCTACTAGATCAGGTTGCTCAGAGCCTCATCCAGCCTGGTCTTAAATACTTCCAGGGATGAGACATGCACAACATCTTTGGGCAACCCATTCCAGGGTCTCACCACCCTCATAGTAAAGAGCTTCTTCCTAATGTCCAATCTAAATGTACTCTGCTCTGGTTTAAACCATTACCCCCTATTCTGTCACCAGGAAACGTCCCTCTTTGGCTTTCCTGTAGACCCCTTTCAGGTACTCCAAGGCAGATATAAAGTCTCCCTGGAGCCTTCTCTTCTCCAGGCTGAACAGATCCAACTGATTGTTTATCAGTTTATTTTATCCTAAACAGAACAACCATCTGTTCTAAACACTAACAGTTTGAAATTTCATCTCTTTTGTCAATTACCTAGAGTGCACCTACTTTTCATCACCAAAACATCCACAATTCCTAAATATATTCCAAGCACTTAAGAACAGAAAAAACAATCACCTCTCCCTTTCTCTTTAGCATGCAGGGAAGCATGCCAACTAATACACAGTTTGTTGAGGTTGGGAGTGTTCCGACAAAGAAAATACGTACTAGAAAAGCAAAGCTGAAGAGGGGAAAAAGAAAAACAAACAAACAAAAAAACCCTTTTGGCCTGAAAGCACTTAAATGCTCGTTTGGATTACTTGCAGAGATTTTGTAATCCAAGTCTGGCTCTTGTGGAGATTGTCTTTTCAATATTCAAGGTCTTTCCCAGTCATGGGCAGTTCCCCAGTGTCATGGAATGTCCCTCTGTGCCATGGGCACCAGGGGAGGAGAGGCAGTGTAATGTGACAGCTGCCAAGAGAATATCTTTTCTGATGAAACATGGATCTAAGGATTTTCTGTTGATCACTTTCATTACCCTAATTCATCAGGCATGCAAAGTCAAGAGAATTTCTATGCTTTATGAAAACAACTGCCTTCCTGGAGTAAACCCTGCTTTCATGCAACTGACATACATGAAAAATAGAAATACTAATAAAATCACACATTCACATTGTCAAAAAGCACCCTAAGCAAAAATCTCTTTATATTTATAAACAGAAATAAGAGCATAAACGCTTACCATCTTCTGAAATTTGTCTCTTTGCATGATCAAAAAACTTAGTGTTATTGGAGAAAATTCCTCCACGAGTAGGACATGCTACACCTCTTTCTTATGTGTGACTTCTTAAATGAACCCGGAACTTATGCTTCCCTTTAAATATGCCTAAACAATCTAAACCAAACAAAGAGAAAAAAGCTGCAGTAGTACTGTACTCTATCTTATGTAGAAACAGAAAAGGCTATTAATTACTTATGTCTTACTGATATTTTTTTAGAAACACAGAAAAAATTGTCCTCTAGGAAAAAAAAGAAAAAAAATCAGACGGGTCCTATCACAAACATCATTTGACATTTAACCCCACAAACATCCATGCCAATGCCAGATTATTTGTCAGTAATCAGAATTCTTCAAGACATATGGGCCATGTCTCCCTTACATGTCTCCCTGTCCATCTCCAGGAACTCTGCTTACTGACCTTTGTTTTTTATCTTCACATTTTCTATCTTTACATATACATTCACATAGTGGTTAACCGCAAGCAATCAGCTATCCGGCAGTCTTTGCATATAAAGAGCTATGTCCTCAGATCTCTTCAGCTCCAGAACAGTCTCATACTGTGGATGAAGTGCAAGTTTTAACGGCACAGGTAGAATGTTCTGGCTATTGACATGTGAGAAATAAGTGAGAAATCCATAGTAGGTTAATGCATTGGTGTAAATGGAGCTAAAGAACTACTTTCAGGAGAAAACTTCAGGCAGATGTGAAGGAATAGCCTACCCTCTCACATAAGGAGAAGTATCCACGAGTCTCTCTCATCTACCTAACAAAGATAACCGCTACGCAGAAAGCTACCTTTTTAGAAAGGTGAAAGAGTAGCCTGCACCCAATCAAAGATTCTTAAGAATCAAGAGGACTAAATCCAAATTCAAGAGCAAGAGGTAGGGAGAGATAAAATACTCTTTTGTGGGTGGCAATAGTAAAAGTAATCAAGTGACCCCAAACTCAATGACAGGTTTCAGAAATTAATACCTAAAATTAATTTAACAAAAAGAATTTGCCTAGATCATTTAACCAAGGAGGTTCATCATGAGTTCCATTTCTACTATTCATCAGGACATTCTCTCAAGTAGAACAAGAATCTAATAGCTTTGGTAACAACCCACATCCACTCCAGTGGGTAGAATATAGGCAACTTCCTGGAAAGGAGTTCCGAGCTCCCAAGTAACATACTTAGTAAAGGGATAGAACTCTAGACTCCTTATTAAAAGACAAAAGAAATCCTAAAACCTCACCTTGCCTCCAATGCGCAAACAGTATCATCAGTGTCTCTTTCACCTCTCCTGTGTACACGATACTTCTGATCAGGAGGCGCCATAGAAAAAGAACAACCTCCCACATCTAGATCAGGAGCTGGAGGACTGATTATTCTTCTAGTGCAACATGAAGAATTCTGTCTCTGTTAAACCTCGGACTCAATGATATATTGCTGATATACAGGACATCAGATTGAACCTCTCTCTTAAATCCTTCCTTTGTGAACTCTGACAGGGTCCTGAGTATACCAACAGCCTCTGGTTCCCCTGACCAGCCTGCAGCCATCTTTCTCTGTAATCCTCCTCTGCAGCCAGTTCCATCCTACACATCTAAGAGTTTAGTTGCCTGTGTTTGAGCTCTACTTTAAAATGGTGATGCTGTTCAAGCTTCAATCACATTTCCATGGGAACATCTAAGCTGTGAGAAAGAGTAGTGAGAAGCCTCATCTGTGGCCTCCACTCACAAGTCCTGGGCTTTCCAGCTCTCTTGCTTCAGAGACCAACCCCTTGAGCCTCACTGGCCCTGCCTCTGACTTGCTCTCTGGATTTCCTGGCTAGACCTCAGATCTTTCTTGTCACAGAGGACTTGGCTTGTGATTACTGGGCTGTGGCAGACCCTGGCTAACACCACCAGACCTGTTCTGTTCTTCTTGTTGAGGTTCTGGAAGACTGCACCCTGTCAGTGAGGTCCCTGCCTGACTACCTGCCACCCTTAACTCCCAGTTTGCCTTCTCTTGCAGAGCAGCTCACTCTTGCTGTACCCTTACAGATTCAAACCACCTCAGACTACCAGCTGAGTACCTACTGAAGGTCCCTGGAAAAAGACTTATCACTTTCTTTCTCTTGATCCAGTTCCATGAAAACTGCTTCCTCACAGAGGTGAGACCATACTGACCTGTCCTTGCTTGGTAAATTTGGAAGTGTGAATGAAAAGTTGCCTTTCACTGCTTGGACATTATGATTCTGCATGTCACTTTCAAACGTATATCACTGCCCTGAATGTCAAGATCACAGCCTACAACAGACCCTGTAAAACTCAGAACCTATTCTTTTGTTGTGAGGTGGGATCAGTGACATCTTCATCTCAAAAGAGGTCTTCTCACTTCCTCAGTGATAGACAACCCCCATAAATTCAATATGCAACTGCTATAGTATTTTAAACTACCTTAATAATATGGCTTTCTTAACAACTTTCACCTCTCCTGTTACAACTGAAGCTCATTACTTCTCATCCTTTCTAGCACAGATGTGGAAAACACATGCCTTCACCATTCCTAACAGCAGTGCATTTCTTAAAACATATCTGAAGACAATATCATATTCCTTTTCTTCTGCTTTTCCCTTTTCCCCACTCTGTTATTTAGGCTATACGGTCAGGGGAGTCCCTTTGCCTGTCATAATGGGTAATATTGTCTAAAGCTATGTTCACATTGATATGTGCTTTTTGTTCCTCTAAGGACTACAGATTCTACAGTATCAGGTCACTGAAGTGAGTTCCCCAGCAAAAAAATAGTGCATCTGTCAGCTAATCTCAAGAGGGAAAAGGAACAAAATTATGTCACCTTGCATTCACAGATGGGATTTTGTCATCAAGGCAGTGATTAGCTAACCTAAAAAGTAACCCATAAATTGAAAAGATGCTGATCTGGAGGGTTCACCAAGGGGATTCTAATCAAACCTGGACCTTGCTGACACATTTTACAAGACAAAGCCTAATTGATTAGGTTAAAGCAAGCACAGAATGACCTGTTTGAGGACCAGAGTCCCACAGATTGTCTCATTATTCTTCATCAGAAAGTTTCTTCTTCTGGAGAAGTTCTGCTCATACTGTTTGTAGGTCTGAAGCTGAATGGCATGCACATCAAATGGCAGTCCATAGTTTAGCTCTTACTCAAACAATCAAGGCATCTGCTATGAAAGACTGTCAATGGAATGTGCCTTCTACAATACAGCCAAGGGCAGAATGTCAGCTTTGAAGCCATGACAATAATTGTAACACAAGAGGTAGCAAGCAATATAAAGAATGCATTTAAAAATGCTAGGGTGGCAACGAGTGTGCTTCCTTTGATTTGAAGGGAACAGATGAGGGAAAGCAAAGAGTAAGCTCACCATGGAAGATTATTGTGAGGTAGACAACCCTGATCTTGAGTGGTAGAATATAAGTGAAAAGTCTATTTGAATGGTATATGAATTATCAACTGCAGGTAGAATTATGAGGAAACTCTACTGTGTTCAGTAATGGCATTTCTCAACTTAGACTAATGGGGAGTTGAGGGCATTCAACTCCATGCGTGATAAGAACTATTCTACTTAAATCACTGTGCCTATAAAATAGAAACATTACTGCAACTATTTAAGATAGATGGAAAAATAGCCAAAGATCTCTCACAAGTTCCTATGCAATATGCAGTACTAAGTGAATTTTATAAGAAACACTGCAGTGAAATCCTTTTCAAAATATATTTTTTTATATATGAAACTACCTTTCCAGTGACAATAAACAGCTTTCTTCTGATCTGTAACACTTTCTTCCTCAGTAGCATAGGCATGAATAGCAACATGTTGATAAAACCACAGTGGACTATTGAAGGTAACCTAAAACCAAAAAAAGAAACATGGAGAAGACGAGATGGTTTTGGCAGGAATCAATGGAGAGGAACATAGACTTAAGTGGTTTTAGAAACCAAACAGACACCAGTAAATATTGCAGTAATGTTTAATTAACTCATCCCAATACAGAGACAATTACCTCAACTACAAAAATGTAGAACATTCTGCAGTATTCACCACACAAACCAAGTCCTGAATTTCCCCCCTACCATCTAGTAGCTGAAAAGTCTGTCTAGACTCACTGAGTGAATGCTGCCCATTCTTCAGGGCAGGGATGTGTCTGTTAATGTATTTCTCTTAATTTATTTCTTTGGTATATTTTTACCTCTCCTTTCCCTTCCACAGGCTCCTACTCACGAGAAGGCTATGAGAGCAGCACAGGTAGTTCCAGCAGAAATGGCAAGCCTGCACAATGATTAAATTGAATTAGGTGTTGTGGACACAGCACTCCATGAGTCAGTACTTATGTGACAAGGGGGAATTAGCCTCTGCCTCACTCCACAAAAATCCACACCCGCAGAGTGAAAATAGACTGCATATTGCATTTTCTTCAAGGAACTGAGAGGAGTAATTTTAAGTATTCCGCTCAGTTCCCAATAATTTCACCCCATAACCTCTCTGCTGTGTTGGCACAATTTTGTAAGGTTACACACTGAATAGGGACAAGGAATTGATCTGGCTTTCAACCAAATCTAAACACTGGGGCAAGGAAATGGGAAATGGGTGAAACTCCTTAGGCTGATATTGTCACTGCTGATATGATGTACAGCTGACTGAAGTTTAAACTGCTTGCTTTGTTGGTGGTGTTTTGGTTTGCTTTGTTGTTGGTTGTTTCTTTGTTGTGTTGTTTTTTGTTTGTTTCTAAAGAAAAAATATAAATTAAAGAAACCTATTTATATAGTGTTCTCTGGTTTTAATCATCCTAATCTTAGTGGAGTGGATTAAACTAAGAAGCTAGGCCTTCTGTGCACAGAAAAGAGCATTCACACAGGAGTTAATGCAGGCAAACTGATGCATTTTAAATTCATACTCTGATGTATTTCACAATAGTTCCCTCAGGGAGACAAGCCCTTATTTCCTCCGAAGGGCTTGAAACATGATCTGAGAGATCCAAGGTTTTGTGTATATGAAAACATATAGTCATATTAAGGTGAATCAACTAAAAGTATTGAGCTAGACAGTGATCAAAAACCTCTTCACTTCTTAATCAGAGTAACCATACGGGGCTTAAACCCGTTTGAATTTATTAGCACCAGGTCTTCATGTGTTTAGCTGGAACTTCCTTGAATATTTCTTCAGTAAATAGGAGAGGAGAGAAGTCTGGGGGTCTGTTGCCTCAGTCAGAAACTTTACCTTTGGGGAAACTGAATCTGACACAGTAGGAGACACCACAAGTGTTGGGGGAAGCTCTATGGGTGATTTTCAAAGAGAATTATAGTCATAACTGTGGGAACATATTTGCAGGAGGGTGGGAAAGGTAAGCAGTTTTCCCTGCCCTCAAAGTTCTCCTCTTTCGCAGTATGCCCTACCCCACCTCCTGGGTCTAGTCTAGCCTGACTACTAAGTTGGGAAACATTCTTTTAATTAATAAAATTCACAACATAGCTTGAACTTGAAAAAACATGCATTAAAAGATTTAGAAAAAATGCTATGGACTAGAGGATTCCATCAGCCAAAATTGCCCACTTACATAAATGAAAAATGAACTATGAAATCAATTAACATGAAGATTTTTCTTCTGGTTTTTAAGCATGTTTTTCCAAAGACTGTGTTTACTGACAGATACAGCAAAATCAAATTCTGAAGCCCCTGAAGTTTTTTCTAAACCTCTTAATTTTTAAAATAAACAGACCAATCATGGCAGAATGTGAGGAAAGACTGATGGGTATGTATTAAAAAAAAATCAATAATAAAATTAACTACATACAAAATATGATTCCTATAAGCTGAGAGGTAACGTCAGTAAGATTTGTTTCTAACAATAGGTTTTTATCAAACTCTGCATCCAAAGTTATCATAAATAATGGTCTGTATTATATGTTTAGGCTTTATAGCTTTAAAAAGAAGAGATGGGGGTATATCCATGTGTAATCCACTAGTAAATAAAAGCTTTTATTTACAGAGCTAAGACTTTCTCACAGGTTGACTTAACAACAGAATTACCTTGCCCTATGAACTTCCCTCTCAGATAATGTCACTCCTTACTTCACGTAAAGAAAAAAAATTAAAACAAAGGTATAAAAGCATCATTTGAGTATAGATATTGTAAATTCAGAGCCAAACCATCCAAATGGGTATTTCTAGACATCCAGTAATAACACGGAGATGAGGAGACACCTTTTATATGTGCTATGGCACAAGCAGTCTGTAAACAGAAATGTTAAGAGGAAACTGGAAATAACTTTAGACCTAGTAAGGGGGTTCGCAAAGCAAAAATATGGACTGTAACCACTGTCAGAAAACAAAAGAAATTTCAGTCCATCACTGCAGTATATCTACTCAAACATTACACTGATTCTAATTCAATAATGAGAGGCACATGTGGGATACAATACCTACGTGAAGCACCACCACCCTGATATTCCCTTGCATGATGATATTTTCATCCTTATTAATGCTTGTTTATAACCTCAGAAAGCATAGTTTATCTCTGTCATTAATTCTACCACAACTTTGATATGAAAAAATCACAGATAATAGAGAAATAAGAATTAAGGATGACAACCCATGAATCATTGAAAGGCCTACACATAAGGAAAAAAAAGGATCAAAGGCCTTTAAAAAACATTAAAGCTTTTGTTTTGATTTGTAGTTCGTTATTAAACCTACATCAGATCTGCCCATATAAGGTTTGCAAAATGTTTTAGTTTTACAGTTTTTCTGATTTCCACAGTACAACTCATTCCAGTTGTTTCTTCCTCGCCTTGTTTTCAGTTATATCACTTCACTCAAATGAAACAAAAAACCCATACAACATGAAAAAAATTAATGTAGACCAGATAGACAATTTTCCTGCACTACTTCCTTCTCTAAAAAATATCTTGTTCTACAGTTATACAAAAGGAGATGGTAAGAAAATGTCACCTGCAGGCATCACACTTGTGGATGCAAAGATGATGCTCACTAGCCATAAATAACATCTGAGTTTCTGACACCAACAGTGACAGTGCTTGCCTATAGTGTCATATCAATATTAAGCCTCTTTTGATCAGGAATTAACTCCTCCAAGAAGCAGAAAAAGTTATATAGGCAGCACTATTTATATTAACATTGTAAAAAAAAAAATAAAATAGAAGGATGGGGGCCAAAAAAAATAAATAAAAAAAAAAGCAACTGCTAATCATCTTGGTTTACTTGATAATAGAAATGGAACAGTCAAAACAAAACAAATAACTATTTTATTTAATACAGGACACTAAAATGTGGTCAAGATAGAAACCATTTTTTATTTGAAAACAATCTTGGCCACAGCTATGCATCAGACTTACATGAACAGCCTGTTGTAAATGTCTGGTTTCTGCCCCAGCACAACAAAAAAACCCGAGAAACATTTGCAACTGACCAGGAAAACATCTGATACTCTGTTGCATTTCTTCAGACAAACAATAAACATTCTGGACCTGTCTACAAGCTACCAAGATCATTAAACTGGGTATATTAAAACTTTGCATATATGCTCTTAATACACAAGAGAAGTTGCATCTTTGTCGAAAAGATTGGTTTAGTCACCACAATGAGAGGAAAATTTGAGTTCAAGGTCTCGTGTGAATTGCTACCGTAATAATTATAAGGTATTATTGACAAAGGTAGTGGGAGACATTGTTCAGAGGTAAGGTTGACCAGAAATGCCCAGTAGTGACTCAAATCCAAAGAATGCTAAGGTAGAGTTAGGAAAGTAACAAAAAACTGGCAATAATCTCAACATATTTCACTTACATCACAATTCTCCCAATGGCAAACAAACTCCTGTGAAGTCTTTGGTAACTGCTGCCAGCTACAGCTGCTCTGCAAACACGCCAGCAAATTGAGTTGCAATGCCCGTAACTCAGAGCCTGTGAATTTCGATTTGGTGCGGTAACTGTGAAAATTGACCCGTGTCATCAGCTCTGGGGGATCTGTTGCCCTGAATTCACAGCTTCTCCACCAACACTGGTACTGCTCCAAACCAAGAAAGAAGTAACATTTTACAGAACACTCCATGAAATCTGCAGCTGTGTGCCACAACAGTGAGAATGCCAATAGTGCTTCCATTTGTAATAGCTTCACAGTCTGTGAGTAACCTTAGCATAGAAGCTGGTACTTGCTATCTACTGACCGATACCGTGATAGATAAAACTTGTAAATCTCAGTGGCAAATGGATTTTCCACCGTCTCACAACTGCAGCAATACTAGTGCGTTTTGTACCTTAAACCACAACTTTTTGCAGAAAGGCACTTCACAGATTCAACGGGAAAATTTTGTAAAAATAAGTATTTTCTGAGGAATATACTACAACACTCTTCAGCTTAGGTCACAGAGACATTGTTAATGTTGGTCCAATTCTACTTTTTTCACCTTTAATTAAAAACTCACTCACCTTTAATTAAAATGTCTACACCTGTAATTACACTTGATTACAGCGTTAAGAATAAAGAGCAGGATACACAAGAGCCAAAATAGCTATATTAAAAAGTCTAGTATATTACTGCTATTACATCCACAGAGACTACCTATAATTTTCTGCAGAATCAGATTTTTTTTGTTTTCCTTTAAGTACATTTAACTATGAAAAAGATGTAAAATGCAATACCTGTCATAACACCAGAGTAAGTATCCAAATAAGGCAAACACTGTACAAACAAAAAAATGTTTCCATTTTTCTGTGAAGATTCATGCAAGTTCTGCTTTAAACTGAGAATTCTTCAACAGCAGACCAGCTCTCTGAAAGAGTTTCTGCCATTTAAAACCAATTTTCTAAAATCTGGTTTAGGTAATTGAACCTGCTGAGGACCTAATCTTGTGGGGAAAAAAAAAATCCTCAGCAAAAGTTCTCATGATATCACCTCTCCAGTCTCTTTCCATATTAGTAGTAGCTATCAATACAAACAAGAAACCAGGACAATCAGATATGAAGCAAAAAGCAGTTAGAAGCCCTTGTCTAAGGGCTTTGTGCAGCTGGGCCTTAGAAAAGCGAAGGTGCAGGTAAATCAAAGTATTATTTTCTAGGCTAGGAATAATCTTCCAAACTGTACTGTAATTAGCATGATAGACAAGACAGAAATGACCTGCTGTTTCCAGGGTTTGCTGTAGGTACTCTTGCAAGTGTTCCACAATATAACTACAAAATTCCTTCACTCCTTTCCCTACAATGCAGTGTTTCCATTCACATGGTGATACCGATTCAGGGTTCTTAAACTTGCTTCCAGTGGCCATTGCTTAAAATTTTTAGAAGTGTTATACATATTACACTCCTGTACATTTGTCTTGTAAAAATAAGAGTTAAGATTACAGGCTCCTAGACGACACGAACAGGGGGTTTTAGTTTTTGTTGTTGTTTTGGGGTTTTTTTTAATCCCCTCTTTTTTTATTAATGACTGGCTATGTTACTTTAAGTATCTAATGCCATATTTTGTGAACATTTACACCTCACCAGAAGCCACAAGTTGTAACATTTTCCTTACAACCCTAAAGTAAGAGTCCTGTGATCACATCCCAAACATCTGCTGAGAATGCCTTTATTGTAATTTAAATCCCTAGCAGTTCTGTAAAACCTTGTTCCGCACAGAAAGCCAAAGTAACCATTACCAAGAGTGCAATTCCATAGTCACTTTAGCCTGACATCAGTGTGGGCCCCCACGGAAGAGGGCTGGTTCCATCCACCCCTTCGATCCTCTTCCCAGGATCCAGCTCTGGAATTTGCACAGCCAGACACTAAACTGATGAGAAAATGGATCCAACTGAAAGCTAATTACTGGGGGTAATGATAGACAGATGGCTAAATCGGCTTTCTGCTCAATTGGACCTGCGTCTGTATCAGTATAAAGGAAGCACTGGGAATATAAACCAAGGAGAAACAGTTTCACTGTTTTTCACAACTCTGAACAGATATAACAATAGCAAATGTTATTAAAAAATAGTGGGCCATTCTTAGTGGTTTTCCACCCCCCTACTCTTCCCTGTCTTACTAGATGCAAAGATCTGCCAGTAGCTGCTCAGAGGACCACTCCCTCACTTGCATTATTCTCAGCAATCCGGATTAGTTGTAAAAGTCTAAATAGCCTCCAAGCAGACCAGCTGATGGTTCTCAGTCAGCAGCAGACTTTGGAAGGAGGATGGTAACAAGCAGCTGGGAGGACGTTCTTTGTTGTCTCACCAACATGTATGGATCTGGAAGACAAACTCTGTCCAATAGCCTAAAGCATCAGTATAAAAGTCTGACTGTGTCTTCCCTGATGCTCTTACTGATTCTATAGATTAAAAAAGTCAGGTACTGACATAATGCTGTGTAAAAACAAATAGTGCGCAAGTGCAAAAACATGCAGGACTCCATATGTCAACTCAGTGGTGTTAAGCAGACACTGTCAACATAACTGGTAGTATCTTTGTCTTTCCAGCTACTAAAAATACCAATCTGGTAGTGTTCTCTTATGATCGAGTTAATTACCAGAAAGCTTTCAAGAGAACTGATCATCTTAGATCGCAAGTAGGACTGTCCTGACATTGCAATAGTTTCATCTGAACTGCTTCAACCAAGCCCTTTGTTTCACTGAGGCGTCGTCTAACTGACCTGCAGCAGGAAATGCTAGCATCCCTCAGGACAGATGGAAACTAGGAGCACTGCCACTTATGCTACACATTAAGTAAGCCACTGTCAATATGAAAGTTATTCCAGGTGCTCTATTACTACTGGAACAAAATATTTCAAGTTATAATTATTCTAATTGACTACTGCCGGTATCCACAATATCCTACCAGGCAGACTAGCCAAGAGGCAAAAATTACCAGACAGAAAACTCCGGGAGCGACCTTCACGTTCTCCCATCCATAACGAGACAGGGTCCTCAGTGTCTCCCTCTTCCCTTCCCTACCTCTGTGCCCCATCTCAGCACCCATTCCCCTTCAGCCGCCTACCCCTTGCTCACGGCCGGGAGCAGGGAGGAAGGGCGAGAGGGAGATGAAGCCTCGCCCGGGCCGAGCCGCTCTCCGACCACCGTCACTAACCGGCCGCGGTGGGCAGGACAAGCGGAACGCGTACCTGCGCCGGCCGCAGGTCTGTGCATGCACAGAGGCCGTTTAGGGCTCTCCGGTCGCGGCGAAGGAAGAACGGGCGGCGAGGGGGGAACGGGAGCCCGCGAGTCGCCGCCATCCTCCTGCCCCGAGCGAAGGCGGAGCGGTGGACCGAGCCAAGCCTCCGGCGCCTCTCAGGCTCCCTCCAGCATCGCTGCCGTTCCGCGGATGGAGCGGCA
>JAAGNO010026675.1:20653-36129 GCA_033439905.1 Ceryle rudis | reverse complement strand
GTTCCTTCCTTGGAGCATCCAAGGAGACTCTGTCTGTTCTGCCTTCAATCCCAATTGGTGTTTTCCTGAATCCACCACCAGAATCCAGCTCCTAAGCACAGCCCCCATCTGCTGCGGGGCCCCGTCTGGGACCCCCCGGTGCCTGCTCCACAGCACCAGTGGTGACAGTGATGTGATTACCATCCAGGGGTGGGTTCGATACTGGATTTGTATATATTTGTACATATTCTATTTTTATTATTATTCTCATCAAAGCTGTTCTAGTTTCCTTTTCTAATCACCAAGTCTTTCTCCCTTATTCCCTTTCTCTTCCCCTGTGGGGAGAGAGGGGGGTTAACAGAGAGCATCTGTTATTGGTCTAAGGGGCCGCCCTGACCCTAAACCGTGACACAAGAGCAGAAGAATATGTTTATTTTCATATTCCTGACAGAACACAATGCACTGGGAAATGAGGAATTCTACAGAAAACAAAGAATGTGTTTGAAGAAAAATAATTTAGCATTTCTATTTTTAAACCTAACAACTGTGTCCTACTCTGTAATTTTCAGCTAAATCTATAGATCTCAGCTTATTAAAGAAGACAGACAAATTGCCCTCTGGATTGCAGATATGTAGCTACATTTTTAATCAAAAAAATCAATAAACAAAGCTTTTTGTTGATTTCCGTCCCAGTCATGATGATAAAAAATAAGGATAGTTTAAGGCAAAGCAATACTAATGTTAAATTGGTAGGAAAAAAAAAAAGCCTCAAAGGGAATGGACAGGTCTTAGTCAACCTAAAGAAGAAATGCTGAAGAGAAACACAATAACTATTCAGAAATTTAGAATACACAAAAAGCCCCGCTGGGATCAGACAAAACAGCCTTCTAATCCCCAATACTCTGCAGTCAGCATTCATCTTTAATACTAAAACTAATTTTGTATTATCAGCAGATGCTGCCATCATCTCTCTATTCACCATTTCTTTTAGATCACTTCTGAATACGGAGAACACAATGGGGAAAAAGAATCAATTATACTCCCTAATGGATGAAGACAAAACATGAAAAAAATATACATTTAAGCTGAGGCAGGAAAAAGAAAAGGGATTTAAAAAAAATCAAAAGAACATTTTTAGGGACTGACAATCAAATATGTTTACTACCGAAACATAATGAAAGGGCTGATTCAGTTAAGTGCATGCTTAACAGAAACTACCTAAAATTGTTCCCAAAAGAACAGTGGAAGAAAAATAAAAATAATTCAAGTCACTGAAGGCCATAAAATTTCTTTTTTAAAAAATAAAAAAGTTACAGATAAATCACCCCACAATCTACCTGCCAAACTCACTCACCTCTGGATGTTTACGCCTCATATGTCGGCTCATGGATGCTCTGGTAGAAACCTTTGTCCCACACAGCTGACAGCTCTGGGCTTCTACCTTATCATGAGTGAGCTGGATGTGCTTCTGTAGCATGTAATCGGTGACATATTTCTTATCACAGACTGAACATGTCCACTGTTTTCCTACTGGTGGCAGATGGAAGGAAATGCTGTTAGCAACAGCCCCTGAAGATAAGTATTGTATTGTCAGCATCACAAGAGGAACAAGGTTACGTGGGTAACTCATTGTGTAACAACAGCTCCAAGAATGGCAAGTCTAAAGCAAGCCTAGAACAAAATTAAGCTATTGTCTTTGGATACTGTTTTTTCGAGGATTTACCTGTATGAATCAACTTATGAGTCTCCATTGTATTTCTCTCACTAAACGTCTTGCCACAGAGCTCACACATGAAATCTTTAATTCCTGCATGAAGAGCACATTTAGCAATCAGAGTGAAAATAGTCTAAGGTATCTGAGGCAATTCCAAGTCTCATGTGACTAAAAAAACCAGTAAAATCAAATCACAGCCAAACAAGTAGAAGAAGCTCAGCACCACTAGCTATTTTTATCAACCATGCCACTATATCTGGCAGAAAACGAATCCAAGAGGAATTGATGTGGAAGGTAAAATTTTCATTTGGGAAATGAGAATCTCAAGACCTTAAAACAAAACTAACACTCTAGACCTACTCTAGTCCAAAACCACTCCTCTTAAAAAAAGCAAAACGTGAAACCAAACCAATTATGTATCTTAACTGTATAACAAGAGGCCTCGGCTGACAAGAAAATCTCACTTTTCAAAAGCAGAATATGCATATTTTAAAATTAGTGTTCCTCATACACTCTGATTGTTCTAGGTAAGAGTTCTCTTTGAAAGTATTTAACTGACTCAGTGCAATTTTGGTACATCTTCAGAGACCCCACCTGTGTGTCTTTTGTAATGCTTCAGCATGTTGACTTTCTGTGCAAATTTTCGGTGACATTCCTTGCACTCATATTCTTTAATCCCTTTGTGAAGTTTCATGTGGTGACGAAGCGCGTGTTTTGTCTTCATTCCTGTGAGACAAAAGGTCCAGCATGACAATTAGTCCATTGCTCCCACTGTCAGAGGAGAACTCAGGATGCTCCTGTTGTTAGGCAAGAGCTATAAGATTACATCTGCTGCGTGTCCACGGCTGCATGTTTTCAATTGTTCAGGTAGCAGTGCACATTACCATTGTTATTCTACTGCCACTCAAAAGCTCTGGAAAACAACTGAGCGCACTACTGAGGAAGAAGCAAAGCAGCAGGGGCAAGCAAAGACAAACATCATTAGAGATGTCAGACTTACTGCCTTCCACTAAAATACCAATTCAAATTTGTTCAAGTTGCAATGCAAACAATTCAAAAAGTCAAAGCAATTTTGACTCAATGCTTTTAGAAAGAGAAATTACTCTATTAAGCCTGAAAACAGCCTAGAATGAAAAAAATTAACATGTATTCACTTTTGTGCTGCAAATGCATTGGAACTGTCAGGCAAGCGCTCCTCAAGCTGACGAAAGCAAATTTTACAAGTCAGTTTTGTCTTTCAGGTCATGAAACTAGATTGTGTAAAATTAGGGGTAGTGTACATACCCCTAAGTTTCCTGACTAACACAGTTTCTACCTCACAAAAATGGAGGATTTACAGCACTCCAAGGACTTTTCCAATATTCTAAGAACGGAAGTAGTTTGAATTCAGATATTCACCTGCTACTCAGTATCACAATTAATGGAAAACAAGGCATTAAACATACCTTTGCCACATTCTGCACACAAGTATTCTCGGATATTATCATGGACTCGCATATGTTCTTTTAACATGTCTTTTCTAGCAAATGATTTGCCACATTGCTCACAAGCATGACTTTTTACACCTTAAAAATAAATGTAAAAGACAACATAAACAAAAAAATGTTAATGAAAAATGTGCAACTCCTAAAAACTGACTAAGCTGGTGAGTTAGAGGGCAACAGTCCACCTGTGTTGGCAACCACATCCTTCATGCATATTGTGGCCCAAACTAAACTAGAAGACTTTGGAGAGAGAGGAAAAGATGTTTTTTTGTGTAAGATCTGAAAAAAAAAAAAAAAAAAAAGATAAGGCCTGAAGTAGGAAAATACTGAACAGCATGAAATAATAATGAGTTGTTAAAAATGATTTTGCAATAGCAGTTTTCAGCCTGTGTAATGGTGAGAAGGTGGCATGGATAAGAATCTGGGGAAAAATGG
This sequence comes from Ceryle rudis, assembly GCA_033439905.1. NCBI lineage: Eukaryota > Metazoa > Chordata > Aves > Coraciiformes > Cerylidae > Ceryle > Ceryle rudis. The sequence goes on along the minus strand of JAAGNO010026675.1, from coordinate 32,517 downwards.
AATACAAAATTAGGATTTTTAGCAGGTGAATCCTGCGTCATATCAATTAGGAACCTGGACTGTGTTCCTAGACTAAATATCTTCATTAATACTATCCTCTTTAGAAAACTGGTCTACCCTAAAAGTATAAATATAACATTTATCTTATTGTAACTTATGGTAAAAAGTCATAACTTATTTCCTCCAGAGAAAAAATAAATCATGTATTGTAAACAGAAATTTCTTTAAAATAATAATAAACACAACATTTTTTACCTGTATGTATAAGCTTATGTCTTTCCAGATTTCCTATACTGTTAAAAATCCTTCCACAGATTTCACATGGATGGATGTATCTGAAACCAAGGGATGAAAAACTGTCATTCTTTTCTTGGGACAGAGGTGTTTTTCAGGCATCTCTGTCGGTAGCTGTACTTCACTTGGTAATGCTAATTACTATAAAAAGTTCCTTGAAACATAAATGCATTTTTAAAATTAGCCTTAAGAAAACCCTAAGTTCACTGCAAGCCTGGAGCAGTCTGGCATTGCTCAAATAATCTTTTTTAGAAAGAATTTACCAAAATCATAGATTGGTATTTTAGAAATCCCAAACTGGGAGGCTGTTAACTAATCACCTTTGTGAATTGAATCATTAGTGATATATATGTATTTCAAACTTTTAATAAACATTTTAACACTCACTATACAGTTTTAGACACTTTAGTACAGCCCAGTTCTCTAAAAGCATCAGGTGGCAGAGCCACAGTAACTTCAAACAAATAGCTCCTCTTATCAGTCCAACATGTCGTCTTACTTCTGCACATTAGGATCAGGCAGGTTCTCCCGATGAATGACCATGTGTGCATGGTAAGTTGCCTTCAAGGCAAAACGTCGGTTACAAATGCTACAGCCGTAGCCCTTCTCCTTGTGAATGTCCATTATGTGTTTCAGGTACTCCTTCCCTCTGCCGAACGTCAACTGTGGAATGAACCAATAGTGAATGAAGGGGGAAAAAAGTCCTTGGGAACAGCAACACTCTAGTAACACACTGCTGGGATCTAGAGTCAGAACTCATAGGCACAAATATTTTGTGTATTGCTAGATGAAAAATCCATAAAAGCCGGATTTAGGCCTGAACCTCTCTGGCCATGACGAGCACATTGCTACAGGATGACAGTTAACTCATTTTGAAAACTAGATTGAGATGGTATCTCTGCTTCTTACACTGCACAAGAAAAAGACAACAGTTATTTGTGCACTGATGAACAGCCTTGAAGAGACCCACATCTAACCTCCACTAGCTGTCACAGCAGGGACACTACAGATGGAGAAAACTTTTGGGCTTTAGGGGTATGGAAAGCTCTGGTCTGCATAGTAAGCTTTGGCACTTGCTCCAGAACAGTTGGTACCTCCAGGCCTTGCAGGGCAGTGATTCTAGCTCAGCGCTTGGAAAGTGCTACAGCCATGATAGATAGGCGCTCCGCCGCTTAGCTTCCTGGTCTAAGTAACCCTGCATATGCACATTTATCAGGGCCAAGTGCCATAATGACGTGATCTTTTGCTCCAGTTTTGGAACTAGTCAGGGCATTTCGCACAGCACTGCATAGTTTGATGAAGGTGTACTTTGGCATGAGAAAAAAAAAGAGTGATTTTTAAGAGCTCAGAAGACCCATTTCACTAAGACTCATTTGTATGTTGTTCTCCCTTGGGAATGTGTGCACAGATTATTTTCAGCCAAAAAACTTCCCCACCTCATCATGGGTAACTCTGCTGTTGCCTTAGACAACTATCTACCTCAAAAACACCTGCAAAAGTGCTAAAAACCCCAGCTTCCAAAAAGAGCTTTCTAATTTGACTGGCACTAATGCCTTCATTTGGAAACAAACCATTTTATGTAGTTTATATACCCATTTAGTGTTAAAATTACCACACTGAAAGCAAGCACACGATTAACTGCTGTGATACCACATCTTCTTATGCTTACTGATGTAAGCTTAAAATCAGTTTGCACTTAAAACCAGGTCACAGATAAGAACAGAAAACGGAAGTCTTATTATCCCCACATCTTTAAAATTAAGAGACACTAAGCACTTTCACCACATATTATGTAGACTGTGAAATAAGCTCTGACTTTCAGGGGCCATGTCAGTTTACCAAAATTCCCCTGTCCCCGTGTCACTGACCAGTTTTGCTGTTCTCACTGATTGCTTTTGCCTCCCACCCAGCCCAGCATATAGTGCTTGCTCAGTAAGGGAACAATCCAGATGGGCCTTAAGGACCCCATTCTTCCCCATTACTTCTTTACTAAACTGCAAAAGCCACGCAGTAAGAGGTTTAAAAAGCCTTCCTCACTCATCTGACAACTGAGTAAAGCATGTTCCAGCCGTACTTCTAATGCCATTCTGTTAGGAATAGAGTGGGCCAAGAATAGGCACACTGAGCATAAGCAGCACTCTTAATCCTCCAGACTGGATACCCACTAGAGGACCATCTGATCTCTTCAATCAATCTGTGGATGGTATCATTCAGAAATGCTACAGCTCTTTAAATTTTGACATAATGAAAAGGTAGCGTAAGATTTGAGTGTTCCTTTATCGTTTCTTCCTCCAGTTTTGCTTGCTTGCTTCCTAGCACACAGGTAAGCACATGTACTTCTCTTTTTAAGTGTTTAGCATTTGCTTCACGGAACACTACCTAAGTCTCATGAAACAGAATCGCTTCATAGATTAGAGCTAACAACCACTGCAGAAGACAGCAGACCTGTGGCCTGGCCTTCTTTTTGTAAACTTCTGATGTTATTTAAAATTCTGAATGATTTATAGACATCTCCACCCCCTCTGCCCCAAGTTCCCAAAACAAGTTAACTTGGAAGTATTTAAAGCTACCTGGCACCTTTTGCAGCTATACTTGTGAGGCTCAGAATCTGCACTTTCATCAGAGTTGTCATCGTTTTCCTCTGAAGAAATTCCAATTTTACCAATGAACTCTTCTCTCTGGTGATCGTCCATTAGTGCTATGTCCTGGGTAGGGTGGGAAAGAATGTTCTGTTTTAATAGATTAAACTTCTATTTCAAAAGGTAACGCCTAGTCAAGCTTTTGTTGCCATGCAGACTGCTTTGTGTTAATATTATTGTAACATTATTTACATAAAATACCCTCCTGCTTCATCCAATTCAGATAAAAAAAGTTCCTCTGTCCATGACTAAACAATGAACAACTACTTATCCAAACAAATTATACTCAACTTTTTGTGTATAAAAGAATTTTGTGTAAAAAAAAGACTTTAACGTAAACAGAGACTCAACTAGTACAGTGTTACATCCATAAAAGCATCTTTATGAGCACCACTGAGTGATACAATTCCCTTTCAATTCAATTCCTTACAATTCAGTGTTAATCTAGTTATGTAAAAATAATTTAGGTGTGATTAAGCACTATTAATAGGGTTTTTTTGTGATTTGGAACATTCTGATAAAACCAGGTAAGGAACTCAAAACACAAACAGTTATATCAGCATATATGAGAGAATTACTGTCATTGCAAGGGCAAGAACAATTAGTTCTCTTGGGTTTTTTTTTTCTGACAAAGAGAGGGGATGATAGTAACCCCACAGCCCAACCAAACTACAAGTGGAACAGTATCATCTATCCGCAGCCTTCCTGTTAAGTTATTCTCCCTGTTTTAGACTGAGCAAACTCAGTGATTCACATAAGGTCACGGAGGTGATTTTTCCACAGCGTTTACAAGAGCGTTCTGCAGTGACAGCTGAAGTAACTTCAAATATGGCAGTCCACATACTCTGTAGCAATCCTGATGCAGAAACAGAGCTGTAAGTAAATCAGAGCACAACTCCTGCTAGGCTGCTGTAGAAATATCACTGCACAGGGTACATCATCGCTGTTGTGTTGCCAGTATGAACATGTGGCTGTAACAGTCTCAATATATTTATTGATATGATTATGTGTCTGCTAGGTAACATGCCTTTTCTAATAAATAATTAACACAATACCTTGAAATGGACATGAATATGATCTCTCAGCACATCCACCCTGAAAAATTTACGTCCACAGATTTCACAAGTGTATTTCTTGTCTCCATGTGTTAAAAGGTGTTTGTTCATATTGCTCCTACATGAAAATACCTAAAAGAAAAGAAGAAAGGGGTTTTGTATCATGTCCAGCAGGGCTACAGCTCTTTGCAAGTTATCCAACAGATAGCACAGAATATATTTACAGTCCTGTTTTATTCATCTGTGCCAGAAGCACGTAGGAGCTCCTGTTTTCTAGCCAGCGGGGTACTCAGAAGCTGCTAGCACAGCAAAATACAAGCGTGCAGTTCCAAGGAACTGACTCAAATTGGCTGTTTTATCAGCGGTGGACTTCCAAAAAAGCCGCAGCAGAATTACAATAGGATAGATTTATAAATATTTAGACAGTGTCTGTTGACTTACAAATATTCCACCCATCTATAAAAAGACACATCCACAAAATCTACCTTCATTTATATGTAACATGTCCAAAGCTTCAAAAAGCAACTTCAGAGTTGCCTGAGTACATCTTACACCATGGATCATTAAACATTTATAAACTCACTAGTTAAACCCACCGTCTTTGTACCTATAACAGCAAATTAAGATCATGAGCGTTAAACACTCAAATGCAACAATGTCATGACTACACCATGAATTCACTTTGATTTCTAATAGAAAATTATTCCCAATGCACAGTCAACTCCAGCTGTTTACATTCCAGCAGAAAAACTTCACTCCGAATAACATAAGCTATGAGATTTCACTGACAGACACAGACACCATGTTACACTCTACATTGTGCTGCATGTCCTGAACAAAGGTCTAGTCTGAACTTCAGGTTTGTTCTTATCTTTGTCCTAACAGCTCCCATCATCCGTGGTCACAGTGGGCTTGGGTATATAACGGAGCTAAGGCAGTTTAAAGAGTAACATCTCAGCTGGGTGACAGGGCTCGCTGGTAGCTGACCATGTGCTTGTCTGAGCTGCAAGGTAATTTGACTTGGCACATACCTCAGTGCAAGTCATTTACCTCAACCTTTCGGCAGGCTGTGTGTTATTCAGGTAGGCTGTTATTGTGGTTTAATACACGGGTGGTAACTCGTTATGCCACGGTAACTCGTTTGGAGGCGCTGGGCTGAGGCGCACCATACCCCTGGAGTAGTATTCTTGGAGCTACAATGCAGAGTTTCACAGGGCAGATGCTGGCAAAGATGCCTACCTTCCCACACACAGGGCATCCAGAAGGTTCCTTCTTGTAGCGAACCATGTTTTCCGTGCTGTGCTCAAAATCTTCTCGTTTCACACGCCTCACCCCTTAACAGAACAGTCCCCATCAAAAAAACAAAACAAGAAATATAAACCATGGTTTTCCACTCCAGTCCACATGCCCTTCCAAGCAAATATGGTGAAAAAAGAGTCAAACACTGGGAAAAGCCTCAATGCAGAATTTAATTGATAAACACAGGCTAAGTTCTAAATTAAAAGGGTGTCTTAAGAATAAAAAAGCAGTCTGCCAAAGTATGTATAATGGCTTATTGGTTATTACACCAACTGTGTAAGTGTCTGAAAACAGACTTTTATTGTCAACACTTGGAAACAGGCAGATCTTAGCAGGCCTTAGAACTTTGATCATGTACCTGGCCCAGAAATTGCTCCTCTCAGTCTCTAAGGAGAGAGTCAACTATCCAGCATCATCTGTAATGCTCAATGAGGATTTCAGACTTCTTTCTCTGCTACTTTCAGGAGGGAGGAAAGCTGCTGCTGTTCTGTGACAGCTACACGAGACACCTTGCCATTGCCATTCAACCCTGCGTCCTCCAGCTCATGACACAAAGGTCTGAATCTCAAGAGCAGCCAGTGATTGTCAGATACACCCAAAGCACCAAATTAGAAAATCTGCCTGCTTTTTTAAAGGCACCTTTGGTTTTAGCATCTAGATCACGGAGGCATTTTAATACCCATTTCAGCAAACTACCCAAGTTATTTCCAGAGTCTTTGAGTACCTTTAACTTTCTTAGATGTTTGAGATTCTGAAGAGCAAACTCTTACAATCTCCTTTTCATATATCCCCAAGGTTTTGAAAGATAACATCACAGAGCATTTAATTTATACTGTATTTATACAGTAGGCACTTTCAGTTGTACACTAATTGAATTCTCTACCTTCAAATTTTCAAGTTACCATACATATATTTTTATTTTAAAAAAGAAAAAGATAGAATTAAAATCAGCTAAACTACTGCATAATAAGCCAAACAACTTTCCAGTAGCACTGGATCCAATCACGTGAGGCTGAAACAAAAGGTAGGTGCACCTCTTAGACAGTTTTTCATAGAACTAGGCAACTCCCCTCCAGGATCTGTTACTATTATTTTAAATAAATCTCACATTTTGCTGAAACTGGCTACTCCAGATCAGGTAACTGACAAAAACCAGTGACTGCTACCATCACTTCCTTACCCGTCCCACCTCTACTGCTGTTTCAAGAGTAATAATTAGATTGATCTGCAGTATACTTACCTTCCAAGTGTCGTCTTTGATGGTCTAGCATGACATCCTTCCGGTAGAACATCTTATTGCAGATTTCACAGGCAAACTTCTTGTCCCCATGCTTTTTCTTGTGTTTTGAAAGATTACTGTTTGTAGAAAAGAATCTGAAACACATCTCACACTGGAACGTCTTGTCATCTGTAAGCAAGAGAAACCACGCAGCTCTTTACAGATGAAAACAGGTTTTGTATGTTTGTGAGACAGGTAGTTCTTCTGCTAGACCCCAGTTTTAACATACAAGCACTATGATGGATTTAGGAGGGAAATGCAATGTATTTTTCTTTTATTAAAAAAATTTGACTTCCCATTAAAAAGATAATAAGCATAAAACCCCCCTATTTTTCCTACCCATGAGTTTAAATATCACTGGAATGCACTGGAGAACTTTTCTTTAAAGGCAATATATAGATTATATATATATGATGCTGACTTGATCACTGACTCTTGCATCATAACCTCCTCACATGGGCTATTTCCACTGTGGTCTAGCATACACTAAAATCACACTTCGAGTGCATTCAAGTTTTTAATGTTGGTAAAATCACTGCATATGTAGCAACACAACACCAGACGAACAGCTGTGTCTAAGTGCCAGAGTACTTCTGCCAGTACCGGTTCCTAATACCAGCCAGGGCTGAATATTCCAGAAGAAAGTATAAAATCTCCAGACCGTTATGTGATAATGGGTTACAGGGAATTTGTTTTGCATTCAGTAGCTGAGTCCTTTGTTGAAACATGAAAGCACAATTCTGTAGGTGAAATCTGCCAATGCTACAGCAATTATAAAAGAAGCAACAGTTTGATGCGTTAAAGAGTAAGAGCAAAAACTGCTGCTCGTTTTGGTAACAGTCACCTCAGAGCAAAAATGAGCTGCTGTCTTTAAATAAACAGAACACTGAGGTTACTTGGCATTAATTTCCGTTCTTCATAAGGCTGAATTTTTATACAAGCTGCACTCTCTGAAAGAAAATGAGAAAAGCTGCTTTGAATGGTGCTGTAAGGGGCAAATACCCAGGTGATTCTGGACTAACAGCTATCACAGGTCCCTACAAGTAGACACAATGTCATTTTCTAAGCATAAGATCACTCAGCGTAAATAAGTAACCACAAGGGATAGCTTTGTGAGAAAAGGACAGCTTCTAGTGATACCAAGAAAAAAAACCCCAACACCTAGAGAGACTACTGCAAGTTGAAAGAGAAAAAGCATGAGACAGCAAAAGAAAACTGTAATCCCAGAAAACTGTCCCCCTTTCCAGTTCCTCTGTTTCGGAGAAATGAGGTGAAGAAAGTTAAAGAGATGTTGACAGGGTAACTGTGAATGTACAAATGAAATATCAGTGAGGATATTAGACAGCTGAGAAGGAAATACTCAACAAAAAGCCAATACAGCAGTTGATGTGTTGCTCTACAGATTACTGGCAATACCCTTCTTATTACCACAACACGGGAAGGGGGGAAGGACAGAGGCAGTTGCTTGTTGTGATGATGAAAAAAAAATCCAAATGCTTACTCCCCCTTTGTAGTTACTATGCTGAGGTGGATTTGCAGACATCCCCACAAAACAGAGTAGAGGTGACAGGAAGCAGAATGGTTATAGCCATTCTCACCTGTCCGGCAGTTATGGAACTCCAATGCGCTCTCTATCCGAAAGGCCTTTTCACACGTGGTGCACTTGTATCTGTACTCACTGTCAACCTGAGGATTGCAAACAGTGTTATAGAGGGAAAAAGCAAAGTCATGTCTGACAGAGAAAATTCTAAATCTCAACTACTTTTTTCTGCTTCTGCCTTTTCCAGTTTTTCTTCCTTCGACAGGGCATTTAAATATCACTGCTACAAAACTCTGGTGCTCTATCATCCTGCCATGTTCCCACATCTGAGCTCTATATAAAAAGAAAAGGAGACCGTGCACCTGTGTGCATGTAGCAGCCTTCCTGAGAACTCCCACTCCATCAGAGAGACAGAATTTTTGAGAAACAAGATGTAATCTGACTCATCCTCCAGCTCCAGAACAGATACCAGCAGTTGAGAGCTTAGGACCTTGATGCCATGCAGCAAGAGAAATACTCATTGATAAAGCCCCACTACAGGCATGGTTAATATTTGCATGGCAGCAGCACTGACTGCAACTGTAAACACCGTACATTCACATATGTGCACATACCCCTTAATGACACAGACTTTACCCAGAGAATTCACACATGAAATGATGCTATAGGTGGGGAAAAAATCAATAGGACAAACAAACAGGACTGGAACAATCCTATTTAGTACCATAAACTGAAGTCAGATCTCACCTCTAGATCATGCAGGTCCAGCTAACTCCAGCTTGTCTTGCTGTAACTGATGCCTGAAAACAACTTTCTACAGGAAATTCAGACACGAGAAAGGACTTGTGTGCTCAAAAGTGTGTCCACACTTTGCAAATTCATTAACTGTTCTAACAGGAGATGTCACCTCTCCCTATCAGTCTTGTCTCACTTATTCACAGGGATATCCACTCAAATATAATTGACCCAAGCTCCCCAGCTAGCAGAGCACCTGGAAGCTCACTGTACATTTTCATCTAACCTCAGAAAGAGCCCGCTAGTCATTTCCACTCACTTCGTTCCTGCTGTGCTTGTATGAAACATGCTGCTTCAAGCTCTCTTTACGGCTGAACAGCTTTGCGCACTCCTCACATTTAAATAGTTTGTCACCTGAGGGGATCAATCAAGATAAAATAAAAAATAAAAGAAAGTAGTCAGCAACTGATAATAATGAAACTCCAGGCAAGACAAAGGAAACCAAAGCACAAACAACTGCAAATAAACAGGCTAGTGATGACAAGCTTCAGTAATTCAGGAGATCCAAATAGTGGATTTTAACCTTTTCCAACAATTTTGACAACAATTTTGTTTGGTTCCCCCACCTTTTTTCAGTGATTATTTTTCACGGAATCCTTAGATGTAGGTCACAGACTGCTGGAACTGCAGACCACAAGCTAAAAAGCACTCAGCTGACATTTACAAAGCAATGTTACTCATGTTCCTCTGAAGGTGGGGGTGATATATCTTTAAAGGCAAGAATAGTTTTGGAAAAGCCCTCACTTCCTCGCCCTTGTTTAAAATATGTACCTAAATTCATATTTTAAATGCTCTAACTACAATGTCATCCTGCCATCATGTCAACTATCTTTCCCTGCTTTGGTCTGCATAATTAAAAGACTTTTCTAGAGAGTTAGAAAACAAGAAAAAAATGAAAAAGCACTCTCCTAAAATTATGTAACCCGGTATCTAAAAATAGCCTAGATCTTTTACTCAAGAGGTGGAACCAACAGGAGACAAAATCAATAGAAAAGTGAGACGAAAGCAAACCCACCGTGAGAACGGATGTGCCTGCTGAGGTTGCTGCTGTTCTGGAAGATCTTACTGCAGATGCTGCACTGATAGACTCGCTTGTGCTCCCCAAGTTGTTTTATCAGCTTCCGACGTATGCCATGTCTACTGGAGAGAATTAAACTTCTTTTGAGGGACATGGTGTTTTGGTGATGAGCAAACCTACTGGATTAGAGAAAGAAAGGCAGGGACTGAAAGGTATCCCACAGGTTGCAAGAAAGAGTACCACCAGCTGGCAAAAGCTAGAGGATTGTTATGCTCAGCTTCTGGCAGAGAGGGGCCTGGAGCTTCCTCATTGCCAAGGCGCCCTCCTGGCCACCCCCTGAAAGCAGCAGGTGTCAGAGCACAGCTCACTCCAAATTATCTTCACCCAGCACGAACAAGGAAAAAAGCATCAGCCACCAGCCTCAGAGATTCTATTTGCAGGCCCCTCAGAGGAATATAAAGGATCTGTTCTGCTTATCCTCTGCAAACATTAGCATTGCTTCAGCTCAGAAAGCTTGGCAGGTCACATGCAAAAGGCGTGTATGATAAGAGGGCAGCAGGGTGCCAAGAAGCAGTACTGTTCTATTTCCCAGCACAACCACCTGCTGCAGTGCATTGTTGATGGCTCTGTGTCTGCTAAGGACTTCAATATATAGCATTACTAGCCAATTTTGAAAAATCAAGTGCTTTATTATACAAAAATGAATCCAAAAAGCCAATTTTACCAAGACAAAAAGACATAAAAGAATCTAAATCAATCAAATTATATTGAAGAGTCTCTCCGAGGTTCTGTTTTACTTAAGTTTTCCCCTCCCACTGCTCTAAAACTGAAGTACTGAACACATAAATCAACAAGAAGTCAATCATGAGTTAAGATGACAAGCAAGACTGAATAATAATGGTTAGCATAATTATTGTAGCAGAAATCTCTTTGTCCATTTTTCCACCAACATTCAATACAAGTAATATTTCACCTTGCAGATGCAGAAGGCTTTTGGAATCCCCCTGTACAAAACCAGTAACATGATGGAAAATGAAGTTCTCATGGTTTATGCTCGAAAATTCTACCACAAGTATCTCACCATCTGTGCACTATCCTCCAGTGCACAAGCCATCTTTGTGGCACTCAAAGTCAGCTCTTGTAGCAGCAGCAGCAGCATCACACAATTTTATGCTAACAAAAAGAACATATGTGTGCCCAGAAGTTGAGAAGAGCTATAACATGCTATATAATCTTAATTTATCCTAAAAGGAAATTTTGCATCCCGGAACACTTACTTTGTCACCGAACTGATGCTGTTTGTGGTGCTAGGCATCTTTCCTAAAACCAATTCCATAATCCTCTCTTCTGCAGCTGAAGGCACAGCTACGTCTTCTGGTGGGACCTCAGTTACAACGTCAGCTACATGTTCCACTGCAAACACATCATAAAAGTACAGTGTTAATGTAGATAGCTAGAAATAAAACCTCAAATGCAGAAATTGTAATGAGATGTGGCACTGAACACATTGTCCACAAATATGGTATTTATCAATGATTGCTAATGACTGGGTAGCACTTGCAAGGTAGAGAAAGTGCCTACTGAATGACAAGTAAGATGAAGCCAACATCTCTTAGGGAGACCTAATTTCTTACCTTTCCAACCTATTACTAAAAGGTCAGTTGACTACGCATCATGAAATTTCTTAATAGAACATCCCTTGAAAGGAGGGAAGGCCCTGAAAAAGGCCCCTTTCAAGAATAAAGCTTAAGGTATAGACAGAAAGGTATCTCCTCTTGCAAGGTGTCCTGGCTCGAGTGAAAACAGAACTAGTTCTGTTCAGTGATTTTCCTTTTCAGTTCAGTACTTCTCTCTAACTGCACTGTCTCAAGTCAGCAGCCTGTTTTCACAGGCAGTGTCTGCTGCTGGCAGTGATAACACCCCATGGTTAGAGGTACTACCAAGG
>JAAGNO010026674.1:0-17143 GCA_033439905.1 Ceryle rudis | reverse complement strand
AATGCCACCAGGTTAGTCAGGCATGATTTGCCCTTGGTGAAGCCATGTTGGTTGTAGCAAATCACTTCATTGTTATTCATCTGCATCAGTAGTGCCTCCAGGAGGATCTGCTCCATGATCTTACAAGGCACAGAGGTGAGACTGACTGGCCTATAGTTCCCAGGTTCATCCACCTTTCCCTTGTTGAAGATGGGGTTTATAGTTCCCCTTTTCCAGACAGTGGGGACTTCACCGGAATGCCATGACTTTTAGAATATGATAGAGAGTGGTTTAGCAACCTCATCCGTCAGTTCCCTCAGCACCTGTGGGTGTATTCCATTGGGTCCCACGGACTTGTGCCCTTTCAGGTTCATCAGATGGTCACGAACCTGATCTTCACTTGTAATGAGCAGTTCTTTCATCCAACCCCTGCCATTATCTTCTGTGACTTTGGGGGTGTGGCTGGAGCCCTTTCCAGTGAAGACTGAGGAAAAGAAGTCATTGATAACCTCAGCCTTCTCAGTATCACTTGCCACCAGTTCTCCCATTTCCTTTCTGAGGGGCCCCACACCTTCCCTAGTCTTTTTCTTGTCATTAATATACTTACAGAAAAGTTTTCCTTTTCCCTTAATCTCCCTGGCTAGATTTAATTCTCACTGAGCTTTAGCTTTTCTAACCAGGTCTCTTGCTGCTCGGGCAGCTTCCTTGTATGTCCCCCATTCTAGCTGTCCCTCTTTCCACTCCTTGTAGAATTTCTTTTTACGTGACAGCATGCCCAGGAGCTCCTTCTTCATCCAGGCAGGTCTCCTAGCATTCTTACCTGCCTTTCTCTTTGTCGGTATAGTTTGCTCCTGGACACGGAGAAGGTGATCCTTGAATACCGACCAGCTGTCCTGGGCCCCCCTACCCTCTAGGGCTTTGTCCCACGGCCCTTTGGCCATAAGATCCCTGAAGAGATCAAAGTCTGCACACCTGAAGTCCAGGGTCATAAGCTTGGAGTATGTCCTCCTAGCTGCCATGAGGATCTTAAATTCTATGGCTTTGTGGTCACTGCAGCCAAGGTTGTCCCCAGGTTTTACATCAGTCACCAGCCCTTCACTGTTGGTCAAAACAAGCTCCAGCATAGCCACTTTCCTTGTCGGTTCCTCTACCATTTGGAGGAGTAAGTTGTGATTTACACATTCCAGAAACGTCCTGGATTGCTGGTGCCTTGTGGTGTTACCTCTCCAGCAGATGTCAGGGTGGTTAAAATCCTCTACAAGGACCAAGGCCTGTGAACGCAAAGCCATTTCTATCTGCCTGTGGAGGGCCTCATCCACTTGGCTCTGCTGGTCAGGTGGCCTGTAGCAGACCCCTACCGTAACATCACCTTCCCCTGTCTTCCCTTTAATCTTAACCCGTACACTCTCAACCAGCTCATCACCCTTTCCCACACGTAACTCCATGGATTCTACATGGTTACTGATGTAGCGGGCAACACCTGCTCCCCTCCTACCCTGACTGTCCTTCCTGAACAGCTTACATCCATCTACACCTACATTCCAGTCATGGGAATCATCCCACCAGGTGCCAGTAATAGCCACTATGTCATGGCCTTCCACCAGCACAGTGGCCCTTAATTCATCCTGTTTATTACCCAAGCTGCGTGCATTTGCATAGAGGCCCTTCAGCTGGGCTGGCTGTATCACCCTCTTGTGCAAATCCCCTTTGACTCCTATGGGGGGTCCCAGTGCATCATCCCTGGCTTTCCTCAGGGCAACAAGCTGAAAGCCCTTACTGGGACTCCATCCCTCTGCCTCTGATGTGCTGCCCCACTGTTTGTCACAGGCAACTATGAAATTATTGACCACTTCCCCCTTCAAATCTAGTTTAAAGCCCTATCAATAAGCCCTGCCAACTCCTGCCTCAGAATCCTTTTCCCCCTCTGGGACAAGTGTATCCCGTTAGATGCTCGCATCTCCGATGCTTCATATACTGAGCCATGATCATAAAATCCAAAGTCCTGTCGATGACACCAATCCCAGAGCCATGAATTGACCTGTTGGCTCTTCCTATATATACTGTCATCCATAGCCAATGTCAGAGGGATGGAGGAGAACGCAACTTGAGCTCCTGATCCCTTTACGAGCTGTCCCAAGGCCCTGAAATCTCTTAATTGATTGTGAGCCTCTTATTGTTATCACTTCCTACCTGAAAGACCAGAAGTGGGTAATAGTCCGAAGGACTCACAAGGGCAGGAAGTTTACCTATGACAGCCTTTACATAATGAATAATAAAAATAAATGCAGTAAAAGAATTCCCAGAAAAGATACAGTCTAGCAAGATTGTATATGTAAATGCATTTTAAGCTCATTTTTCTGTTAGGGCTAAGGCTCTCACAAACAATTGGTCATTTAGTGTTTTATGCACTTTGATAGATTCATTCTACTTAGAAATTAATTTTGTAGTGGAAATACCACTTTAATATTTTACAGTACTGATGCCAGAAGTATTGTACAAAAGTACTGCAGTTCTGTTACTCTTTTTAGCTTAAAGAATATAGGAAACTTGGGTAATTCTGGCAGGAGTCACCTTGTTAACTTTTCTGCACTTCCCTTTTTTAGGTGACCTCATATTGAGGGACAGGGAGAGTGTTGCAGCTACAGACTGTAGCAAGATTTTCAGTATGCTGATTTGCAGGGCTGTTCCTTTATTTTCATGCTTAAACTAGAACTGGTGTTTTGCTCATCCCTTCAACAAATCTTTCCATGCAGATATTCCACTTAATGTACCAAGCATTATTTTCTTTGAGAAACTAAGGGAACAGTTTCTGTATGTGCTTTTATTACCCCCAAAAAAAAGGGGGCAAACATCTAATAATAGTCAAAGGATGAATTCAGACAGATGAAATAAAACTCTTTCTCCTATTAAACATTGTTTCCTTCATCAGAACCATCTAAAGGACCACCGATATGGAGGATCATTGACACATCTTGTTCATCAGTTTCCTGGACTGTGCATCTGTTGTGGAAGGTAAAGTAACATGATAAACTCTGGGAATTTAACATTCTTTTAAAAACATGAGTCGTTAATTTGCAAAAATTTACCTCAAAAAATTTGAGGAGATATCTGGAATACTACAGGTTTTACTGATATGTGAAGGACTTCAGTATTCTTATTATAATAATCAGTTATGAAAAATTAAAAGTACAGATGTAAAGGCCACCAGCTAACTGACATTATATATATATAACGTCTATGGTTTAGAGTATGTAGAATACACTTCCAGGTTCCTGCTGTCCATAAGCAGTTTGTGGAATTGTAAACTTTTACTTGATCAAAGTAAACTTTCGTGATACGCCTTCATGTTACACTGTCTGGACAGGGACACTCCGGCTGCAAAACCCATTAAGCCTAGAGACATTCCAGAGGCTGAAGTTACTAAATACATCACTGCACATTTGCATGCAGTATCTAATTGGTTGATTAGTCCATAGCTGAGAAAGTGTATGCATTTGCAGTCAGTCCCCATCCTGCTTTCCTTTCGTCTGTGAACTTTGTCACAGGTGATGTAGCTTTTTACTACTGCTTTTTCTCTGTTGCTGGGTGGTTTTTGTCAGGTTACATGTATATTGATAAGGCACCATTTTCTGATGTAACTCATATGCCACAAGCCACTTCTGATGTTATTTAGCTTAGCATTAGAGAACTGGTGCTACTTCACAGTTTCAATGAATGTCTCCTAAGTTATCTGAAAATTAATACTGTTACACAAATACAGTATTTTTCTATGTTGTAACACAGAAAAAAGCGTTTTTTCCATGAATAATAAAAGAATACTACTTGACCTCGTTTGCATTTGGGTTCAACACAGTTTAAGTTATGAGAATCTTTTTATGTTGTAAAAGTTGTTGTAAAGTCGTGTTGTAAAGTCACATAGAATGCAGGTTTTATAAACATATGTTCTGCAGTCTTTACAGAATAGCTTTTATCAAGCAACTAGGCAGGATTGTGAGCCAAGAAAGAGGATTTAAACCAGAAATAGTTCTGAAGTTACTGCTTTACAGAAATGAACACAGGTTATTTGCCCTTTCCTTAAATATGCAGCTATTTCATCTACATAACTTGTCTTGCTCTCATATTTTTAAAGTATTCATGAAAAGCAATAAAGTAGTGTTTATTCAGTATCACTGTAATAAAAGACGTATTTCTAACAGGCATTGGAACCATTTGAAGCCAATGGAGTAATCATTCAGTATGAAGTGATTGTCAGAGCTAAATCATCTCTCTCCAATCCACCTGAGAAATACTATGTTAATACTACCAACCTTACATTAAAGCTGCCAAATGGAACTTACGAAGTGTCTGTGATTGCCCATAACAGAGTTGGGGCATCCCCTCCATCAGTTTTACTTATCCCAGCAACTAATTCTAAAGGTTAGTGTCCTAGTAATACCTCTTTCAAACGCATCTGCACAGCTTTTGTTACAAGAAATCTTCAGTGCTGTAAAATGATATGTTTTACACTGACACATAAAGTATTACTGAATGTATCTACAGTCTTATGCCTTATAATTAAGCTACCATTTGTATACTAGGGAACATGCAGATTTATGTACTCAACAGGTTCATTTGAAGTTGTGTGCTATTTTGCTGCTCTTTTCAATTCTTACGGCTACTGTGCATATATTCCTTATTGTTTTGTTTCTTAACATAGCAGACATTTTTATTTTCTTTATAGAGAAAAACAGGAGGCTGGGGAAGCAAGCATCCTTTACTTCATGTATATACCATCTTGCCATTGATTTTCTTCCTTATGCTTTCTCATTGTGTCCCCACCCCTTTCTTTTCTTGTCCCAGTTTCACTCCTCTCCATTTTCAGTATCTTGCCTCGTTGTTTTGTCATCTGCTTCCACTGTTTCTCCCCTGTTCTTGTTCCTTTTTATCATGTTCCTTTCATTGTGCAGTAGTAGTAACTACAGGCTGGTTTCTCCTTAGTTCAGCATCCTTTTAGAGAATCCAAATGTTACAAGGTTAGAAAACAAAAAAAAAATAAGTATGCGGACAGATGCTGCTTTTAGCATAAGCACCAAGGGGGAGAGACAGGTTATAAAGCTATTAGATTAATTGGGGTTGTTTCAAGCAGTAGCATTGCAGCCAGTAGCAAGTTACATGAGTGGAGGATTAGAATGGGAATTTAAAAGTGTCTCAAGGTTTGATTTCTCACTGAAATAGACCCTTTCTTTTAGAATATATTTACTGTTCAATAAGAAAGCTTGCTATGTTTGATAAGAGAGAAGCTGAATCTAATTTCCAGGTTTTATATAGCCTAATACTGCTTATTTTGGATCTCTGATAAAAGGGTTTAGATATAAGCTTCCAAATTTCAGAAGATGGCTTTTACATTTACTTAGGTTCTGTCAAATTGTCACCACTATAATAATGACTTTTTGACAAAGTAGTTATTATTATAATGAGTATCTAGTTGAAGAACTGTCAATATTTATCACTTGTCTGTTTTATTCCATCACAGCTCCTGTGAAGAATGTTAGAACACTACCTAAAGATAACAAGTTGTGGGTAGGCTGGACTGCTCCTAACAGTTACGTTCTTAAGTATGTGATTGAATGGTGTCTGGTCTCCAACAGTTCAGACTGCATCATAGAATGGCAGAATGAACCAGGAAATGTTCAAGGAACATACTTAAAAGGTATTTAGCTTGCAAGTCTACAAACACTTAGTAGAACAGTCAAACAAATGTAGTAAATATTCCCAAAATGAGGAACATCCTCATGCTGACTAGAACTTTATTGTAGGACAGGAATCTGGAATAATACTGAGGGCTTCTCTTCATTGATCACAAGTGTGGAAGTATCTGTATATTTTTGTCAAATATAAAACTGTATCTAATCTTGCATTTTGAAATTTGTATTCTGTAGCAGCAAAGCTTTTATCTTCATTTTGGTTTAGTCTCCTCAGTCTTGGAAATAATGAAAAGGCTGAGATCCCTCAAAATCAAATTGTCTGATACCTCTTCCAGTTCAAGCAATGAAACATGATCAGTTTTATTGTTCTTGTCATACTATGATCAGTATCTCAAATCAATAATTTTAGGGTTCAGTGCTACAGGCAGATAAAATGCCGTTTAACTGAAATCAGAAGAAATGGACTTCACAGAAGTCCGTTATTAAATTATTATTATTATTAAATACAGCATTTGAATATGAACCATTGTGTTGTTCCTTTAGTTAATATTTTGGAGCAGTATATCAATGAGCTCTATAAAATAATTATCAGCTGCATTAGTTACAAGTGCATCTAATAAAACAGCCAAAACCCAGAACCATGTATCTGAAATAAATGAGAAGGAAGAAGAGCTTGACTGTCTGTGAAACAACACATTTTAAATTCCTTTTATTAGGTGATATAAAGCCGTTCAAGTGTTACTTGATAACAGTGTATCCTCTATATGCTGATGGTCAGGGAAGTGGACAGTCTGTGAAGGCTTACCTTCAGCAGGATCGTAAGTACAAAATAGACAGTTCACATTAACGACTTTCTTGGCTAAAAATAATGAGACCTTTCTTTTAATGGGGACCACATAATGAAAAACAGTCCTGCGCTTGAGGGGCACCTGACATAATTGATATTGTCCCTTCTATTAACATCCATTCTGCTTATTTACAGTATTTAGGAGTTAAATAGATGTCTTTGGCTGACTCTTCCATTTTTTCCAAGCTTTATGGGATTATTTGGCAGGAGTTAGTAATTTTATTGGTATAGTAATATCTCTATGCTGATTTATTTTAAATTTCAATTATAAAGCCAAGATTAATTAACTTCATTTGAAGATCTCATGTGATCTACTGAATACTTTTTCTTATCTTTTTTTTTTTTTTTTCCCCTGGAGGTTTCTCTCTTAAAACATCTTTGGAGTTGCTGTATTGTCTGAAAATAATGCTTTGCAGATGAGTTAAACCAGCTGTTCCACTGAAGTCTTTATGCAGTGGCAATTCAGTGCTCATTAATACACTATTTCTGCAGATGTGAGGTTGCCCAACAGAAACTAATCTTCACCTCTTATTACAGGTCCTTCAAAAGGACCAACTGTTCAGACAAAAAAAGTAGGAAAAGCAGAAGCAGTTTTGACATGGAACCAACTTACAGTGGATGAACAAAATGGTTTTATCAGAAGTTACACCATCTTCTACAAAACTGTTGATGGCAATGAAACAGGTAACAAAAAGCAGGGAAGTGTTTTGTGGCATTGAAGTATTCCATCTGTCTCTTTCCTCATATATGTTCCTGGGAATTAAAAAAAAAAAAAAAAAAAAAGCAAAATGTAAAGATGTAAAACATCTTGTTTGAAGTGCATTTTTCTTATCAGTAGTGTGTATGACTTGCAGGAATAAGAAGAGGAGCTAGCACTATCAAAAGTTTTATTTTTTAGATTTGCTTAACTTAGAAGAGCCAATTACTTATATCTACCCATCTTCTTGTTATTTCTAGTTAACCATGTTTTTTCTCATTGGTAACTGGCTATTTCTGTTTAGTCATGTATTCTGCTTCTTAAGAGACATTTAAGCCTCAACTTTACAGCTAGTTTAGTTTGTAGGTCCACTGGGGGAGGGGGGGACATAAAAAACCCCACAGGAATTTAACATGACACATCATTAAGAAAGAGAAGAAATTCAAACACTTCAACAGAAACAAATGAATCTCAGCATTTCTTGTACAAGTTTGTAGTCTTGCTGTGTCTGTTTTATTTTCTGTATAACCATGCATTCTACTAAAACTGTCTTGCACGTCTGAAGACATGATGTCCTAATGCTACTGTGTCTGTCGATATCTAATAAATTGTACAGAAAACTAGTACTATTTTTGTCCTCTCTCTAGCTGTGACAGTGGATCCTTCCAAAACAGAATATACCCTTTCTTCTCTAACAAGTGACACACTGTATACTGTACGGATGATGGCATACACAGATGAAGGAGGCAGGAGTGGTCCTGATTTTACATTTACTACACAAAAATTTGGTAAGGAAGAGCATCACAACTAGTAGAAGTAGTAAGTAATGTTGCAGTGGTATATCGAGGCCTTGCACAAGATCTGATAGGAAGGGAAGGTGATTTTATTTAAAAAGATTTCAGTCCCTGTCATACCCAGAAGGTGTGTGATAATCCAAGTGACCTATCTAGTACTCAAAGTAGTAGTTTAGTCGGGATTTCTTGTAATTGTACAGAGGACAAGTTATCCTCCACAAGTCATGCGTGCTGGTTTTGAATGTATTCTGTCTGTACTTCTGGTTATAGTATTCTTTTGCTGTGGATCACTGGGATTTAGTCAGTGACCTTGTCTTCTCTTCTGGTGTCTGATAGCTTCTACCTTGGTCTTGGAGTCCAGAATCTTTTGTTTTAATCTGAAGGTAGGTTGGCCTTTGTTATCTCAGGTGTCCTGAGAAGCTGCAGAGGTGTGCTGGGATCTTGATCTTCTAATCTAGGTACCAGTCAGCACATGCCATTCTTACATCTATTCCTTGGGTTCCATGCTCTCATTCAGACCACTATTAAAGTTTGCTACAGTTCTCTACAGAAACTCAATTTGAAGACTTAAATCTGTTTGTACATTCAGCTTTAGAGAGTGCTTCCTATTTGTAAAGTTCGTAATGGTAAGAACAACAACATTAACCAAACTTATTTATGGAAATCACTTCTCTAAATTTAGCAGGTTTTGATTTCATTTTTTTTGTTGGTTTGGGGTTTTTTTTGTTGGTTTGGGGTTTTTTTGTTTTGTTTTTCTTTGTTTTTCCTGTTTAGTGTTGATCTTCCCCAGTGTTTTGAATTTGTGTGGCAGGGTTTTGGTAGTGGGCAAGGGCTTCATGGGTGGCTTCTGTGACAAGCTAGCTAGAAGCTTCCCCAGCTCCAAGTTGGACCCACCTCTGGTCAAGGCTGAGCCAGTCAGTGACATTGGTAGTGCCTCTATAACATTTAAGAGAAAATAAGAAGCTGCTGGCATAACCTGCAGTGGAGGAAGAGGAGTAGCACATGAGAGAAACAACTTTGCAGACACCAAGGTCAGTGAAGTCAGTGCAGTGAAGTCAGAAGAAGTGAAGAAACAACGAGGGAGGTGCACTGGAGCAGAGATTCCCTTGCAGCCTAGGGTGAGATCGCAGGCTGTCCCTCCACAGCCCATGGACATTAAAGGTGGAGCAGATGCCCACCTGCAGCCCATGGAGGACCCTGCGCTGGAGCCAGTGGCTGTGCCCAAAGAAGGCTGTTGACACTGTGGGAAGACTGCACTGGATCAGTCTGTTTCTGAAGGACTACACCCTGTGGAAGGGACCCACTCTGGAGCAGTATGTGAAGAACTGTAGACCATAGGAAGAACTCACATTGGAGAAGTTTGTGGAGGACTGTCTCCCGTGGGAGGGTCCCCACAGTTGAGCAGAAGAGTGTGAGGAGTCCTCTTCTTGGGGAGGAAGGAGCAGCAGAAATGTTACAGACTGACTACAACTCCTGTTCCCCTCCCTGCTGGTGGCAGGGGAGGAGGTAGATAAATGAGTAAAGCTGAGTCCAGAAAGAAAGGAGGGGTGGGGACAGAGGTGTTCTTAAGGTTTAGTTTTCTTTCTCATCCTACTCTGACTTGATTGGTAATAAATTAAATGGATTTTGGTTTTCCCTGAGTCAAGTCTGTTATGCCTATGACCATAGTTGGTGAGTGATCTCCCTGTCCTTGTCTCAACCCTCAAGTCTTTCGTTATATTTTCTCCCCCATCCCACCAGGGAGAAGTAGTGAGTGAGCGAATGGCCAAGTGCTGCTTTGTTGATGGCTGGGTTTAAACCCTTACACTTAAGCATTCTGTAAGGTTTATATAAGAATGCGTATACCATTGGATCGGAAGGAATATAAAACAAGAAAGCTGCCTTAAGTGTTTGCAGGAAGAGGATATTTTCATGTACAGAGTGAACTGATGTAGGACTAGTGACTTTGCTTACATTACATATTTGACCATGATGATGTTATGGCAGGCAGTAGGCCATGGAAACACATGGGCCAAGATGGATTCATATAGCTGTTACTGTCATATCTTCCCAAACTGTAAAATTACTTGCTCTGTCAGCATTACGGCTTCCAGAGCAACTTGTGGGTTTTTTTCCGATGCAAGGCATTAGGTTGTTGGGACAGAGCTTTTCATATTTTCACCAACAGACTCTTTTCATATGGTAAAAACGTTCTTCTGAAGGTGAAGCTTAAGACTGATTTCTGCAGGTTTATTCAGTTTCAGATTCTCCCCGTTCTTTTGGGAATGTATGCTGCTATTGAGTTCCTTACTTGCCCAAGTGGGCTATAACTGCTTCTCTTTGTTTTCTTCAGGGAAAGGAGAAATTGAAGCCATAGTTGTACCTGTGTGTCTAGCATTCCTGTTGATTGTGCTCCTTGGAGTTTTGTTTTGCTTCAACAAACGTGACTTGTAAGTATAAGTGAAGTCTTTCTCTTACGCTTCTGTTGTTTATGGGCATAAGAGGCATACAAACAAGGCAATACAAACAAGTAAATATTCTGAAATTAGATAAAGAAGGTAAACCACTCATATATTGACTGATGATAAACACTTCTGTATTTTCCTTGAGAAATCAGGGCCTCTTCTGGTACTAATTTCTTGCTGTTAACAAGTAGCATGCAAATTAAGTGTTCTATGACAGTTCTGTGAAGAAATTCTGCTTTTCTTGCTGAAGTTGGTCAGAATTAGGTTTGTTAGGTGTTGATCAGGGTATACTGTCTGTTTTGTTTCTTTAATCCATTTTACGGGAGTGGAATGATGGTTCCTAGTTTGTGAAGCACAGAATATCTGTTTGCTGGCTGTATTTGAGCTATTTAATTAGTGTTAGCAAATACTAAGCTTTATGGCCAGAAAATTTAGGCAGACATCGTTTATCTACCTTGCTTAGCCTCAGTCAAACTTTGTGCCTGTTTAATATATGCTGGGAAACATCCTACCTCCTCCTGCTCCCTCTACCCCAGAGCTCTTGTCTGTGGCTTTAGCTGACAGATTATTGCTGAAGAGTTTTTTCTCTGGCAAGGAGTAGCGTTCCCCATGTTCCCACTAAACTATCTTTTCTTTCTAATTAAAGACTGGATTTCGTGCCCTTTTCTTTCTGACCTCCCTGCTGCTCCTAAAATCAGTTCTTAATGGATGTCATTTGAAAATGCCACCTTAAGTGTTCCTCATAATTCTTTAGAGGATCTGTTGTTGGAGCCTGGTTATGCAGGCTAGATAGATAGCAGGATAGATGTATCAGTTTCAAAGTTAGTTTGATTGGGGGGTGATATAACTATAGAGACTCCTATTGTTAATTAAGTTACTACATTCTTAAGAGTTCAGAGTTACAAAAGACCAAAAAAGTTTTTCTTCTAATATTTTCACTTTATTTTTATCTGTGAAGTTGGCTTAAGATTTTCACAACTGTGATATTCATAGTTACCTTAAAGAAGCAGCAATGTACTTATATACTGACATGCATCATAGACTTTACCTAATTCAGTTGCTGTAATTGAAAATCCCACACTAACCATTAGCATTTCTTGGTTTGGTTTATGTTGGATGGCTACACCTAATCTGTAAAGATAAGTGCAGTGCCATGTTTCGCTGAATAGTACAGCTTCCGACAAAGATGTAAGGAAGTGCAGGAAGCATTCCTATTTGGAAATAAATAATACTTGCAAAAGTGCTGTGTAAGGTGGTGGTGTCATGGATTATGCAGTAATTGCTGTCAACATAGGAATTTGGGAAGTGTATCTTGTCATTTTATTCTGGTTTTAATCCTTTACAGAATTAAAAAGCATATCTGGCCTATTGTCCCTGATCCATCTAAGAGTAACATTGCTCAGTGGTCTCCTCAAGTTCCAGCTAAGGTAATATTCACCTTTCCGCATCCTGTATCTTTCCAGTCCACAAGGTTTCAAATAAACTAACCAGTAGAAAGGAGTCTTCTAGCACAGATGGAATTAAAGGAAAAAAAAAGGATGTTAATTTAAGTTCCATGACACTGTGAAATTATATCGTTAGAAGACTTTTTTGCATCAGTAGTTTCAACATTAGAAATACAGGGCCTTTAGCATAAGTTCAAGCATAGAGCAGGATTTAACATTGTGAATTACATTCAGTTACTAGTTGGAAGGGTCAAGTCCTGAGTATTTTACTCATTCATGGAAAGTTGGGATTAAGCAGAGTTCATAATTCCTCTCCTTTAAACCCTGAAGTGACTTATTGGCACAGTTAAGTCATGAATGAGAGAGAAAGATCTAAGAGTTCCTCATTAATGAGATGACAGCAAAACATAGTCCCCGTATTGGGTGAACAGCGTAGCAAATTCTGTTCAATAAACTGTGGCTAATTTCTATGAAGAAGTGCTGTGATGTTGAAAATACTGGAAGTAATGTCTGTATGGCTGTCAATATGGAATGCTCCAGTGCTGCACAGCAAATGGTTCTACTTTTTGGCTCTTAAGAATAATTAAAATTAGAGAAAAGCTTGCACACCCACTATGGTTTTTGAATAGATGCATGATTAAGACTTCGTATTGGAAACAAAGCTACATCCTTAATTTTGTAACAGATACTTTGGAGACATTGCCAGAATTAGTAAGGAGAAAACTTACATGAAAAAACTCAAAACAATTACAAAACAGAAGTCATATAATTAATGGGGTTTTGATTTTTAATATAATGTTCCTTTTAGGCAACATCCATTTCTCTCTTTCAGCATAACTTTAGTTCCAAAGATCAGATGTACCCAGAAGGCAGCTTTACAGATGTAAGCGTCGTAGAAATAGAAGCTGATGACAAGAAGTCTTTTTCAGAACAAGATCTAAAACCCTTTGATTTGCTTAAAAAGGAAAAAAGTACTTCTGAAGGGCACAGCAGTGGTATTGGAGGATCCTCATGCATGTCTTCTCCTAGGCAAAGTGTCTCTGACAGCGACGAAAGTGAAACTACACAAAACACTTCAAGCACTGTACAGTATTCAACTGTAGTACTTAATGGCTACAGAGACCAAACACCTGTACAAGTTTTTTCAAGGTCTGAGTCGACTCAGCCACTGCTAGATTCAGAAGAGAGATCAGAGGATCACACTGGAGGAAGTGACAGTACAGCACACAGGCAGCAGTATTTCAAACAAAATGGTGGTCAGGATGAAACCAACGCAGATAGACCATGCTTTGAAAGAATGAAGCAAATTACTTCTGCTAGCGAGGGGGATCTTGTTGGATTTGCGCAGCTGCAGATCTCAGGTCAGAGTTCACAGTTGTTTGGCCTTGGGCTGGAAAAAAATACCCAGGAAGCTGCTCTATCAGATGTTTTACAGCAAAGTACTGAAGGACAAACTGTGAGACCTGAAACAGTGGAAGGAAATCCACCATCAGTTGATGAAATGCCAAAAAGTTACCTCCCGCAGACTGTGAGACAAGGGGGCTATATGCCTCAGTGAGAGAAGAGACTGGCTCGGTTTAGGCCCCTATTAGTGCCTGTTCACACTTTCTCCTGTGTTTTTGATAAATTAAGCTAGGTATTTTTATCTGAATGCAGATAGAAATACTGAAAGTAAGTGAAGAGTAATTTGACAAAGTACAATAAGGACTGTGTTTTTGTGGAAAATTTGCAGTCCAGACCTACCATCTATGCACTATATAAAATCTTATATCTGCATAGCTGAACAAGCCTTTGTGCTACTTTGGGATTTTTGTGTCATGTCACTTTCAATCATGCGTCACTCTGATATGACAAGTTCAATTGATCACATCAGCCAATAGACATCTTAGAAGAAATACTTTGACTTGTGACTGTGTACACGCCTAAAATGCCAGCTTTAATTGCTTGGAGCATCATTGTGCAAGAGTAAGACTGAAGCTTAGTATTCTATTGTGGAAGAATACTTGTGTCATGTATTTTTCAGTAGCTTGACTGACTTTCTGAGTTTTGTCTTGGCCCACTGTCTCAGTTTCCAGTTTACCAGATATGCAAATCATGTTCATCCCCATTTAAAAGTTAAATAGAACTTGCTGTTGTGTGCAAATAGGAAAACACCATGATTACTTGACTCTGTTACTATAGTAATAGATATTCTACCTACATCTAGATATGCATGCACATGAACTATATAATAATTTGGCCTAAAAATGTGCCTTGCAACTTGATGCACAGCAATTCAGTCTCACATTCAGAAGCTTAAAAATCCAGATGAAAACACAGATTAACAGTTATTTAAATGTTTTATACCTAGATTGCTGTCTGATTATGCCATACCTCTCTGGTCATATAAACCGCCTTTGTTTAATAAGTGCACCATTGCTGTATATGACTTGAGAGGCAAGTAAAGAGCTGTGAGTTTTTACCACTTTTCTAACTGCTCAGGAGAAAGGGAATATGACCTTTTTTCCACTGGACTACAATGATTAGTATGCCATAACCTCACTGCTAATGCTGCAGGACCTCCTTGAAACTGAAAGCAGCAAAAAACAAAAGCATTGAAGTCACTGAAGCTCTCTGAGTTAAAAAAAACAAAACCTGCACCCTGAATTTGAGTATTACTGGTAGTTTGTATCTATCAGCAGCCATAAGCCACAAGCCACAAATAACACGTGGCTGTTGAAATTCCTTACTTTTTTCTTGTCTTGCTTTTCCCCTATTCATGTAGTTTGCAATTTATTGAAGAAGATATATTTCTTGGAGACTTCCACCTCCACAGGAGTGTAAAGAAAATTGAAAATACATTAAAACTAACCCCTTCTCCAATAATAACTAGAAATTTTATGGCACTCTTGTAGAATTTTTTTTCTTAACTTAGTCTAGTCAGTTTTCTGATCTGACACTAATAAAACCTTAACTCAAAACACTAAATGCTCTGTTGTGAGAATAAAACAAGGGTGGGGTTTTTACCTTCTTCAGCAAAATAACTATGTATCTAAGATGATCTGAAACCTTTTGTGCTCTGGCCTCTTTTGTTGCTGTTCTGCAAAGAACTTGCTAATGGTCCTGGAAAGACAGGTGTCAGTATTGTTTCCATTGTCTGCCTGCTTGCATGGAAGGACGGGTATACATATAAATGTCCACATCTTCTGCTTTTGTTACAAAGACATTCAATGCTAGAGCTATTTAAAACAGAAAAGAATGTAAAATCTTCAATAACACTTCAGTATTCCATAGTTCCTTTCTCCCGACAGTATTTTTTGTATCTGGGCACTTTTTTTTAAACTAAAAGGCTATGTTAGAGCTCACTATAATTGCACCTCTCTTCACACTAGTCACCTTCCTTTTCTCCACACTCCACCTCAGCACTTTTTAACTCCCTCCCAGAGGTCAAGGGCATAATGAAAACTATGCTATCTTTAAGGTCTTTTCAGAACTTGAAGGAGCATTCCTTTGTAAGAATACATTCCTCCTGGAAAATAATAGCAGTTACCTTACTGGGGATAGGACACCTTCTCTATGCAAGCTTCATAGTGATTGTAGAAACTACAAGTAAAAGGGAAGGTCTGTTGAGCAGTGTGCATGCTTAACTAAAATGGCCCTGCAGCATCTAATCCACCTCCTGCTCATCTCTGAAATACTCTGGGCCACAACCTGGCTGCTTAGTCTGAACATTGTTTCAACATCCTGGATGTTTTCAAAAATATGCTGATGATTTTTTTCTTTTTAATTGCTTTTTGTGATCCAGTGAAATTAACTTCTGATAGCATAAGTCATATTAGAGGGACAACTTCAGTTATTCCTGAAGTTGCAGGTTGCCTTTGTATTATGTAAGGGGAAGGCATTTTGTTCTTGGTTGCTGTTAATCATGGACCATTTTCAGTGTCACACAATGTGAAGAGATTCTTACCTTTTAAAGGTCTGTGCTAACAAGAGTTCTGGCCTGTCACTTCTGGCATCCTTCTTTTTTCCCTTGTTTGTGGGCCAGAGGTAATAAGATCAGAGAATTACACAGGAATGTTTCCTAGAGAGAATTCTGTCTGCCTGTCAGAGCTTTCTATCTTTCAGGCTTGTGCTTTTATCCAGGGCTGATACCCTAAAGACTAAGCAGGAGATACTTGTGGGTGACCAGTTTATAGAAGCCACAGGACATAAAAATAACAGGTTTACAGTTTATTCATAAACCTATGTGCCAAATATTATATCATGCAGTGTTCAGTATAACCTGATGTTATACTTTGGATCATGACAAGCTAATTCTATCAAACAGTTACGTACAGGGTTTTACTGTTTCTAATGTAATTACAGCAATCCACTGAAATAATCTGAACGTGGCCCTGTCATAGTAATTAAAGAAAAAACTTTAACCTTCTCCTTTCCCTTACTCTGGTGCACTTTATAAAATAAAGGCATTATTAACATTAAATCACACATCAGTATTGACATTTTCACGTCCATCTTGATTTTCTGGACTGGAATTTTTCAGGTAGGGGTCAGAGAATAGTTGTAAAGACCTTGTCACTTTGGTGGCAGAGAGGATGGCTAGTAGAAATAGAAAGTATTTTTCCTGTATTGGCATATGTGAAGCTTTTTTTTAAGTGTGGGCTGGCTAACTGCTCCTTTGTTTATGAGAAAAGTGAATATATTTATCTCTGTAGTTGTGCTGTAGTGGTTTTATTAGAACAGGAGGTTGGTTGGGTTTCTAGGGTGTGTTGGATCGCTTTCAGGGCAGTTAGTCTGGGAATATCCTCTCTCACTGTAGCGAGTCTTGGGATTATGGTTCATAAACCCTATTGTAGTAAACTAAACAGCTTGTTAAGCCTTACCCTGGCAGTGCAAACCACAGCTGAGCAGAAATGTTTCTAACCTTTGTTCTGAAGGTTTTGTGACAAGCACATGCCTCTCAGTTCTAGAGCAGCCTAGTAAAGTGGTGATTATCAGGAGTGGAAAAAACTTAGCCCTGGAAAGACGAGGGAGTTTAAATGTGAGGTCTGAGTTACATTCTTGGGCATTGGAAAAACCCCAGGGCCTGGCATGGGGTGTGCAAAACATGAGCACTGCCAGATCATTAAAACCTACCTTAGTGTACCTGATACGTGGGAATCACCATGCTGATTTAAATTCAGAACACAGGATCACAGGGTGTCAGGGTCTGGAAGTCCGACCCCCCTGCCAGAGCAGGCCCGTATAATCAAGCACAGGCACCAAAGCAACGCA
>JAAGNO010026673.1:0-23979 GCA_033439905.1 Ceryle rudis | reverse complement strand
ACAGTCACAGGATGAATATTCAGCAATCATTTATGAAAAATATTGTGTTCAATTTCAAACTAGACAGTGGCTCAAATTTCTCCACAAGACATTCTCTCAAAAACTTCATATGTACAATATTCACAAATTCTGCAGGAGTGAATTTTTCTGAAATGTTCTTCACAAGCCTTGTAGAAAGGTGTTTGCCAAGTTCCTGTCTATATTTTCAACAAAGGATGCACTTAGAGACCTGGTGGAGTGCTTACTAGGCAGAGGAGTGGAATATGCCTGGAATGGAGAAGGTTCACTCTGGATGCTGTGGTCCCACAGAAGGATGAAAAGAAATATTTATTATTCTTGTCATCTCACTAATGATTCTGGGAGTGTTTGTAATGATTCTGACTGAAGATTAGCCACATCAGTATCGAATACCTATTAACTGATAAAATGGAATTCCTGTACCAGAATACCCACTTCGAGAAAGAACATATAATTTAAACTGAAGAAATACAAGACAGATAAACAGAACTGAACCATATCAAGCACCAATCTTAAATGTTAAAGTGATCTAATCAAACAAGTAATAGCTTTTGATATGGAGAACCATGTACTGTTTCCCTGGGGAAGAATAAGCAGCACATTAGGAGAAAACGATGGGTTACAAAACCAGCAAAGTTCATATATCAACAAAGTTTTTCATGAAAGAAATGGGTAGTTTGCATGCTAGAAGGTGCATGGCCCAAGTATCACATGCTAGGAAGAGAAGGGAGGATACAGCAGTGAAACAAAAGGAGTGGGAATGGCAAACCATCATGATAGGATCCAAGATAGGAGGGTACAGCAGAAACAACACTTCTTTCAGTGGTTTTGAACTGGATGTAGAAACAGTGAGAGAAAAAAGGATTTAAGCAAGAAAGCAATACTGATTCAGCTCAGGAAGAAGAAAATATTTTAGCTGATGAGTATTGGGTAGGCTGTATTGGGGAAGCTGGGTGCCATGGAATGTACAAAAAAAAGGAGACTGAAATAGACCATGAGAGAAAAAGTATGAGTGACACAAAATCAAAATAGAAAGGCAGGGTTTGAAGATTATAGAGGCAAAGAAGACAAAATTTGATGGGAACACAGATATTACAAAGTGAGGATTGAAAAATAGTTTCATGGTTGTCAATCTGAGTGTCTGAAAGATGGAAGAGTCGTCAACAGTGATCAAAGAAAAGACATGGGGAATGGGTTTGGAGGAAAGACAAGAATTTCCCTTTTTTCTGATTAGTTAAACCAGGCAGGATAGGAGAAGGGCAGTGAAAAAGTCTTCACAGAGGAAGACACAGTTTGAAGAATTAGCTTGCAAAACTGCAGCATAGGCATTAGACAGGACATTGAGGCAGTAATGAGTTCACCCAGGAGAACTGTACATGGAAGCATGAGAAAATTAAGGAGAAGCACTCAGGAATCTGTGAGTTCACATTAGCCAGTAAAAGATGCTAAATTTACAAACCTGCACCATGAAACTAAGCCAGCAAGCTACAACTGCTGCATCAGCAAGGCTGACAACATCTGAGGAAGGTTTTGAGTTAGCAATTTCACTGAGGTCTGCACTTGATACACGTCCAACAAATACATGTAGAGCCACAAACTTTCCATATGTTAAAACTACAATCCCCAAAAAAGCTGTGCACATGTCTTGGAAGCCTGAAAAATATCTCCTGAGATCATTAGTCCTGGCATCTAGAGTAACTAAACTGTAAGTAACCTTTCAAAAGCCCACTCTCTGCATTAAAAAAAAAATGTTCGAACTGGTCCTGATCTGACAACGTTTATGTGGTTAAAACAGAGCAGAAGCTTCACAAAACAGTAATATCAAGTTCACATCTCTGTGTCATCTGCCCTGCAATAACTTACATGGAGACCGATGCATTTCTGGTCCACAAACTTTACACTGCAACTCTGTTTTTATTTAAGAGAGAAAAATCTATATAATGTAGATCAGGCAAGGATTTGTTTTAAACTTCTTGGGTATTTACATAAACCATAAGAATATCTGGAATCAAAACAGTCCAAGTTAAGATAAATGTTGAAAGGGACATTAAACCTAATACTTCCAGGCTCAGTCTGTTGTGACTATATACCATTAGGAGAGTTTTCCACACTTTCCTGCTAATGCTGATCATGATCCGAAAGAGGACACAGGGCTGCATCACACTATAGGTGCCATGGCAGGTTCCTATGCTATTATCTGTGCCTGTTGCAGGTAATGACAGCCCAAATAGACAGTTCCAGAGATGTCCAAAATAGAGACCTTTCTAACACTTTTAGGTTGCTTACTGCCAATATTTCTTTTTTCTCTCTTCTCATTCTCATTTTTTTTTTTTAAGTATATAGGAATCCAATATTATAAGAAAATTGTATTCTTAAAGCAGAGCTGTTCAAGCTGGTTCAGCAGATGGATGGATCTCCAACAGGAGTAAATTGCTGACTAGGGACTTTGCAGGGCTCTAAGTGCATCTGAGTGGTACAGCAACACAGCCACACTGGGAAGACTCAGTTGCCTCTTTTAACCTGTCCACATAATCTCTGCAGGCATGCTAACTTGCAATGCAGTGATTCAAAAGTGTGCATGCTCACGGGATGCATCCCTTCAGGCATCTCTTCAGGCTCACTTATTTCTAACATTGCACCTTTAGCATCCCTATGGCCTTGCTCTGCATTAAATGGAATAATACCCTGACACTACATGACAGCAGCAGCCCCCAGATAAAGGAAACTTACCTGAAATTTACATAAAAGGGCACAGGAAAGAAAAAGTCTTCTTTATATTTAATGCTGAATGTAAGGTCAGCAAATAAGAAAAGACTGGAAAAATATTTCTTGAGAAATACAAAGTTGAGGAAAGCTCGGTGAAAGAAGACAAAGAAATCACGAAGGCTGCTCAAAACATAAACAAAGCAAAATAAACAAACAAAAAGATAAATATTTTAAGAAAGAGTTTATTTAATGGTTTAGCTTGACTCTTTGTGGAGAAGAAAGTGGATATGAGGAGCATTTCCTTAGGTGTTGAGGGCGATCATGAAACATGTTCAAATATGTAAGGGAAGAACTTGTAAGACTAAGGAAAAATGAGGGAATTAAGGAAATTGCAGACACAGAGGGAGACAGTTGATAGGTGTGTGGCATGCTTTGGACCTCACATGATTAACAGAGAGTAGAGAAAAAGAAATAAAGGACAGGGAGCTTTTCTAGAAAATATCTGCCTGGCCTTTAAGCAAACTCAAAATACTGGACAAGGAGAAAAGAGTGAACAGAGGGTAGAAGGCTCAGTCAGCCTGTGTCAGCAAAGAGTGTGAGCATGAATAAGAAAGAAGGAAGCTTGTCTGGAAAATAAGAGCTACAGCTGCATAGGATGTTATCAAAGTTACAGTGTTTCCTCCAGAGATGCTGCCCAAGTTAAACTCAGGAGCAAAGATAGCAAAGATGAGGACAGAGCCAAGAAAGCATGCAGTACATCAGAGGGACAGGCAAATGATGGTGAGAGAGGTGAAATGTCTGCCAAGCATGAAACTGAGGATAGAGTTGAGTTTGGCAGGTAATACAATCAATAAATTCTCCCAGTTCTCTGACAAACTGTTTTATTAAAGTTTTATAAATGCTTGTAGTTTGCCTTAACATTTCTCAAGAAATGTCTCCATGACTATGCCAGTGGTCTGATTCCCTGCCTTCTCCTCTGGCCACACTGCCTTTGAATTGCTTGATCCTACAATGATGGCGCCACTCATTCTTGACTGGTGGTGGAGGTGTTTGTGTGGGTTGCTGTAGTATTTCCATTTAGAAACAGTGGAGAATGGGCTCAGTCATGTCTGAAGGTAAAAATCACTTTTTCAGACAGTTGCTAACGCAACAGATTTTTCTTCAAAAAACAAACAAAAAGGACAGATTTCTCCATATTATGTAATTTTTTTTTTTTTCACTATAATTTACATAGCAAGTCTCAGAATCGTCCCTTGGTAATCTAAATTAAGTTGCATAGGTCTTTCCATTCATCCATGGGATTGACTTCATATACAGAGGGTAGAGTTAGTCTGACGACCTTTGGCATTGAAAATGCAAATTGAATCCTGGTGTTGACAAGAATGTTTGGATTTGGTATAAAAGAGACTTAGTCACGGTACATTTCCAGCTCCTGATTATGCCAAAGCAGGAGGGCTGAGTGAATGCCAAGAAACAGTGGTTGCCACTCCCCCCCGAGGGAAGGAAAAATGGATAGCCCACTCCTGGCCCACACGCACTTTCTGTGTTTCAGTCTTGTGAGCTGCCTGAAGATACACTTCAAAATGAGCAGATATATGCAATTTCAGATTGGCTGTTTCTTTTTGGTTCTGCTATTTGTGCAGAGGAGACTTGCAGGAGGAAAGTCTTCCACCAGTGACTGAGCAAGCACTTCACTGACACCAAATGTCTTCCAGAGCTTTTAGAAAAGAACATTTCAGATAAAACCACAATGGTCCTTCCTGCACTTATGCACAGATATGATAGTCCTTTGCTCTCTGTAAGATGGGCTGTATTAGTTTAGGTGTAGGACTTCTAAGTTCTTTCACAAAACTCAAGTGGCTCTGACTTTTCCTAAAGAGTTCAACCTCATCTGCAGAATGGACATGTTTATGTGTCCTGCAAAGCTTTTCCTTGTGTATCTCTTCATGTTTTCTGGTTTATAAGGGAATAATGGGTGACCCTTTGCAGATTCTCAGATAAAAGGACTGATAGTAACATTATCTATCCTTAGGGACCCAGTTGGAAAATTGCAGAAGAAATTCCAGGTTTTACATAAAAATAAAAATCTAGAAAATTGATTTTTAACAAGAAAACTCAAAACGTCTTAATAAAATAAATACAGACAGTGTATTATTTCTCTGTTATGTTTGTATTCTTGTTCCCAAACACCACATTCTAAAACATAAAGATGGCAACAAAATTGGAACAGTCCCAAATCATACTGAAGTAGTAATCTATGTGAAATCTTAGTTTCCAGGAGACAGAATTAATAATGCAAATGAGAATTACTTGGTGTCCTGTACACAGTAAGTGTATCTTAATAAATCTGGTGTTTGCCAACTTAGGGAAGGGAACAGGAATTATATATTCACCTTCTCCTTCTGATTAATTAGGAATCCCAGGAAACCTGTAGTCCAGTTGTATTTAATGTTTGAAAGGGTTGCATGGTGGAGATAACAAAACCACTGACAAAAATGGGAATTTAAGACTATCCAGATTCTCT
This sequence comes from Ceryle rudis, assembly GCA_033439905.1. NCBI lineage: Eukaryota > Metazoa > Chordata > Aves > Coraciiformes > Cerylidae > Ceryle > Ceryle rudis. Next base: position 18,731 of record JAAGNO010026673.1, on the reverse strand, counting down.
GGGGTACAACTGTTGACTTGAAGTTAATGTTTCTTTGCTTGCTGACCACTCCTGACCCTGTTTTAGCTTATTTTCTATATCTGTTATGTACCACAAAATCAGTGAAAGAAACAAAGATAGTTAAGGTTGTGAAATTTTCTGTCAGGAAATGGGGGGCGGGGGGTGTTTGGATTTTTTTTTTTTTTATTATTTTATTTTTTTATGATAACCTGTAAAGATTAGTTCATGGGAGTCATTAATTATTATTATAATTATTAACTATTATAAATTAATGACTTGAAGAGTTTTACTCCGTTTCACGGAGTAAATTCAACTTAGTTCATCACAAGCTGCATTGCCATCATTACATGCCATGCCTGAATAAGGACTGAAAGCCATGTTAAAATTAAAAGTAGACAACTATGCAGGGGAAACCTCCCCAAAGGTGACTTTGTTCATTAGCATGTGAATAACCTCTTTTGAAACCTTCAAATCATCGAAAGCTGGACACTTTCCTTTCTTATCCATAAAACCTTACTTTTAAAGGAAAATATATTCAACATCCAGAAGGATGATAGGAGAGATGCAACACTGCACTGCTTCCTTTAGGTGATGTTGAGATTACCCACAGACAGCGGAAGATGTTGGTCCTCCAAATGAACTTTCTTATCCATAAAGCTAACTTCAAACACCTGATTGTCTCTCAGGGGTTTTTCATGTGAAGGACAACTAATCCTCCTTTCTAAATGGTGGAGGAAGGACCTTCTTTAAGGGGAGCACTCAGGGACTGAGGGCTGTTTCTCAGTCTGAGGAATACTGCTTTTCAATGTTTTACAAGACTATTAATAGACCTTTTTCATACCTACAGTTTACAGAATACATATGCTCAATGATGCACCATAAATATACACTACAATGTGAGAAAGGGTATTCTTACTGTAACAGCATCACACTGGGAGGCAGTGGAGTATTCTGGATTTTACCATACAAATCACTGAACTCCCCTTATTTCAAATTCCCATCTCTGTAAATATTTTTCCCAGGGTATTATAACATCACAGCAAATCCTCAGATGTTCTGTTTTCTTCCCAGCTTGCTACTTCTAGGAAATTTTATCTACTTTTGAAGGTAAGTTGTTAAAAAAAAAAAAAATCTTCCTTTTTTTTGGTAGCATGTCTGCCTTGTAGTTGAATTTGGATTCCTTGGAATTTAACAGCTGAAGACATTAATGCTTGGAAAAGTCTATCCTCTGTGAAACAGCAGAGCATATGGATTTGTAAAGATAAAACAGCACAGCAACTGGCAAAATCAGAATTGAATAGAATGTTAAACCTTAAAACTCAAAAGGATTTTGAAGTCTCATGCTGACAAAATTTGTTGCAACGGGACAAAATCCGCTTTTAGTTGTGGGAACAGAATTAATGTGGGAACTCCCTGCCTCTCTCCATACATAGCAGAATTGGCCTTCTTATGGTAACAGAATTGGAGATTCTGGTCTTCATTAGGTACAACATTGCCACATGGGAGGACCCTTGGGTTTCCAGCTTTGATTTTCCTTATCCTCCTCTCTTTTTTTCTTTCCATTTTACTTGACTTTTTGGGTGTAGTTCTTCTCTAAGTTAGTCACCCTCAATTCTCTTCACACCTAATGGAGAGAAATAGGTGTTTCAAGGATGTGATTCATTGGGGACCTTTGAGATAACTGACTGAGGTTTAGATGAATCAGGTCTGAACTGACCAGGTCTTTGTTGACTGTAATAGGAATACAGAAATGGTAGTTGTGATGAAGCTGTCCAAATGGCAGACATTACCAATCAGCCTCTTGAAACTCACCCTTTGTCTTTTTCTTCAAAGGGGAAATTAACACTGATATTAAAGAACTATTTCTGTGGCACTCTAAGGAATTTATTGGGGGTCTAATGACTTCTGAGCCTTCTGTGATTCAGGCTGCCTGTCAACTCAGGAATTTCATGAGTTTGCCTGACATTTGCAGTTGGAAGTTTTCAGCACATCTGAGAAGATGAAGTATTTAGATTTCTCACTTTCAAAGGAGAACTTAATCTGGCTGTATTATGCAAGTCCCATAAATTCAGTTAGCAGAATGCTGCAGGTGTGCCCCATTTCAGGCTCTTCAGCAGCTCTTGTTTCCTTTGCTTTTTTCACCTCTTTCTCTCCCCATGAAGCTCACACAAATCTGTCTCCTGTTTTTTCTGAAGAAAATCCCCATACTCTTGGTTCTTCCCGACCATGTCCATTAAGGACACCCAACTGGTCAATCAGTCTCACATTGACAGCCTGGGACTCCTTAGACAGAAACCCACTTCCCTGCCACAGACCCTTGCTGGCATCTGAGCCAGCTCTCCTTTTGCCTGAGGAATGGTTGAGAAATTGGAGGAAGTCAATACCAAGGCTTTTATATTTCTCCTGCATTGTCTTCCTGCCTTCCAGTATCTCCTTACCTCTTGTCTCCTTCTTGTTGAGATTAACATTGTTTCTTTTTTTCTGCCTTCCTTTGTTTGTTACTCTAGCTGGTGCATTAGTACAGCTGTTGACTGGAGTGTGGTGCGTGGTCCATGTCCTTTCTCCAGCCCTTCTTGACCATGCTTCAATTCTAGAGTACTTTTCCTGAAGTAGATCCAGCAGTCCTAGGCTAGGATGTGACAAGTTTCTTGACAGGACTATCTGATTCCTATCTGACTTGAAATTCCTTGTCGCTTTTGCCTTTTAGAAGAAGCATTGGATCATTTGTGAACACTCCACTCAGTACCAGGCCTGTAAGTTTGCCATCTTAAGCTTGAAGTCTGGTGAGGGAACTACACAAAGGACCCTCTTGATTCTTTATATCTGCTACTGGTCTCCCTGCAAACAATATTTCCAGAGTGCATCATTCGCTCTGGAAATAGAGCAAGAAACAAAAAGTAGGCTTTGGAGACTGCACATCCACTGGTTCACCACCTTCCACAGCAGAAAGCAAATAGTCTTAGATTGCCCCACACAAATAAATACATCATCAGCAGCTACAGAATTTTGTGGACAATCAAAACATACACATTACAAGCCACTACAAATCAACTTCCACCGCTAAAGGAAAACAGTCTTACAGTCAAACACTCTGTGGGGAAAAGTTCTTCACATCCATGCAGTGTTTGGAGTGGTAAAGTTTCAATCTAGTATAGCATGCAATTACCTTGGAAAAAACTGCTGCATTTTAACATAATCTTTGATTTCAGTTGACCTCAAAGTCTATGTAGATGATTAGGACACTGTTTTGAGACATGGGAGATGGAAACTTTGGGATTCAGGGCTTTTTTTTCTGTAAAAGAAATACATTGTCATGAAGTTTCCTTGAGATAATGACATCAGCAGAGAACATGACACAGCCTATGTTTTTAGTTGAAGAGTTTTTACTATGATATCATGTTAGTTAAATTGTTGATGATTCAGAATAACTCCAGTGAAAGGAAAAGCATTACTCCTGATTTATACCAGGAGAGAGAACTGAATTTAGTGTTGTCTTCCTGACAGTGATCATTTCAGAAGTAGCACAGCACTTTGTGATTTGTGGTAGGTCTTTTTGTTTATTTTGTGTGTGTGTCCATATCTGTTTTGGGAGCCTGCAGTAATCTTGCTATAATCTGAAGTCCCAAAATACCACAAGAAAGACTGTCTTACAGTGTCTCCAGCCTAGCCAACAATAAATAATTCTTAGAAATACCACAAGGAAGTTGATTTATGGTTTGATTTCTCAAACAAAGAGCTATGGACAAGGTTCAGATAAGCAAGTAATCTTATGGATGCTTATCTGGAATAAACTAGTATATCTCTGGGGCTTCACTCAAGACCAAAATGACCACAAGATAGAAAGCAGAGAAACTGGAAAATGTATCTAATATGAAAGTACTGAAAGGGTTTAGAAACAGGCATGTTTCTCTTCAGATCACCAGCACATTTCAAAAAACCTAATTAATTTCAGTGTGTTTAATTGTTGTCTGTTTCCCTCCCTCTCATTTTTAATTTCCCCTTTATATAGCTTATGAGCCAAGATATTTTTTTTAAGACTGTAAGGTTAACCCTGAGTGCATGGAATGTATAAACCAACTTTTCAGCAGTAGGATTTATATGAGGGGGAGAATGCAGGATTTTCCAGGTGCAGACAGATGTAGATGATGCCTGCAGAGATTTAATACCCTGATGATGGTAACTGTAAACCAGAGAATATGGAGAGACAGTGAGAAGGGGAAAAGTACAGCCCTGAGCCTTGAAGCATTCATGAGTTGCAGGTGACAGAATGACAATTATCCTCATATTGTGTCAAGCTACTGTCTTAGCTTCTGGTTCTGACTAGGCATAAAAGGAAAATGGTTCTTGTTTGTCTATGAAGCTAAACTCAGCTTAGTTCTGCCTCAGCTAACTCAGGTGCTGTCAACTATTTTCAAACTGGCTTAATTTTGTAGCCTACATGCCACCTATTGCTTTCCAAGGATAACAATGATGTGTTTGAATCTGAGAGGTCTTAGGGCACCTGGGGGTATATATTAACTGGAATGGATTTAGTTGTTTTGGGATATTGTGCTGTAGGGAAAACCACAGGGAGCACTGAGAGACCTACTGATCTGGTGCAGAGGCTGAGGGAGAAGCTGGGCTAGAGATGGCGCAAAATCCCTGTGACTCTTGAAGTTCAGGATAGCTAGCACAGACGCATTGTGGCAGCTTTTCCTAAAAATCTGCACTTGAGCATCTGGTTGCTGGAAGTGGTAATCAGTACATCTTTCTTTTTGAATTCTTGTTCCTAACTCCCTGTATAAGGTATATTATATTCCGTATGTATACTTACCTGTACTAAGTATGTAGTAGAGAAAAAAACCCTAGACAATGTTTTCACTTACTTCACGTAAGACATGGCATTTTAATCATGTTCCTGACAACACATCTGGGTGTATGCATCCCAGGGATGCCTTTATAATTAAAGTGAAGCTTTGGATTCTCTCATCCAGGCCGCAGACTAGATCTTATGCCGTATTATTCTTCCAGCTGAAACCACAGCACCTAAGGCTTAATATCTTACTAGACAAAACAGGAAAACTAATCCTAGTTTTGTAAGAAGAAAATTGAAAAATAGTTTCCTAGATATTACCACTTTGTTCAAGAGTATAAAAATGGTCTTTGCAATATGCTGTACAAAGAGTGAAGAGTAGTGTAGTGGAAAGGTTTTACTTCCATTTATTTGATATGATCTGTATAATTCACTTAGGGCTTTGCTTCCTGTGATTAATCCCTTGATGCAGTATGATTGACTGTAAAATTCTTTTGCTTTGTGTCTTAATCATGCACTTCACATTAGAGATGAAGCTAAAGGTCATTTTACTGTGTTACAAACAGCAAGATGATGTTAAAAGATCAGTATAAAGTTGAAAAGTACAAAATTTAAAAGTTGGGAGAGAACACCTTAGTTCAGTGTTCTTCAATATGTGTATTATAATGTAATTTTTCATTTTGTGACTGCACAGACTTTTTTCCATCCAGTGCAAAGAACAGGCAGTTCTTATTTACTTAGCAGCTATTTCAGTGGTGGTTTTACTTCCCACTGTGTCTATTATTTATGTTCTCTTATGCTTTTCTATGTGCTCATAACTCTAAAACATACAATTACTTCACAAATACTATTTAGTGTATATTCAGAACTCCTCTGAGACATTATATATATTTGTGCTGCTTCACATACAAGGACATAGAGACTTGCACACAGTAAGGTCAGAAGTACTCACTAATTTCAGATGCCAAGTCTGAGGTATCTAGGAACTAACTTTTTTATATTGTGCAGCATTCCCTATGTTTGACTGCTCTGGCAGATAGGTAGTGTTGTTGGGAATGCACAGACCTTTGTCTTCAGATGTAGTTCTCGAGAAGATGTACTTACTAACTGATGACCACCAGTGATTATTTTGATTACGAGATCGCATTGGATGCTCCGGTACATTTTCCTCCTCTTCTGTCTCTTTTCTGCCTTTAGTTCTAACAGCTCTGCCTGCCTGTGCAATCAATCATCATTTCTCTCCATCTTCAGACAAGACAATTTTAATTTCTCTGATGCATATGACATGCTCTGATCTCTGATATCTACAACTGTAATACTCCCCAGCTATTATACTGGTTCCTGCATGCCACTCTGTCCCAAAACACCTGAAACTAATAGTTCAACTGTCTATTTTTATTTCCAGTAATTAAAAAATACTAGGAAAAATTTATTCTCTCTCATCTTGATCGTGCTTGAACTAAATGACTTGGAACAGAGGAGCCAATGTATCTGGCAGAGAGCAAGAAAGGGTTAATTGTTTATGTACTTTACTGTAATTTTTAGCATTTTTTTTTCTTAAAACAAACAGTAGAATGGAGACAATAAGAAACCAAAATGAATTGCACAAATCAGGAAAAGACATGGAATGATTTTGAGGAAGGTGTTAAGTTCATATAGGGATTTATTTCTATTTTTGATTTGAGCTGTGGCTACCACAGCACATATAGGATGCTTTACAGACAGTGCAGCTTTTGTGTTCTTGTGTTTTGTGGCCAATGTCTACTAGTAAGTGTACCTCTCAAGATGAGAGGGAGTTATTACATCTGACTGACTGTGATAAATTCCTAGAGTAAAAGTCCCAAGCTTCATCTACTAGAGTAGTAAGAACAGATGGAACTGTGGAATCACAATCTGTCCTCCTATTTCTGTATCATATATTAATCTGAACCTGATGCCATGTAACACACTCAGCAGGGTGGTGAGAGACTGTATCTCAAATTTTCTGTTATTTCTGCACAAAGAGGGAGAGTGATTTGGTGGTAGGAAGACTAGCTAGGGACTAGGAAAATCTGTCTATTGGTGCCTTCTTTGTCCCAAACGTGTGACAATGTGCTACCTATGTCTCCTGCCCATGAACAGGACTTGCTGTCACCTGTATGGATATGTTTGAGGATTAGTATATTAAAGATTAGAAAGTATTATGCTGATACCTCAGACATATATAGATCACACAGAACAGCTAGGGCTTTGAATTATCTATTTCTCAAGGTTTCTCCAAGCTTTACATTCACAGGATTTTAACATTAATACTGACATTATATGGATAATAATACTTTAAAATCTGATAGTAAATATATTTGACATGCAGAAAGCTATCTTTTGGTTCCAGTGGGAGATGTGACTGGATTTGACATACTTTTTTTTGACAAAGTAATAAGTTCATTTCCTCCTTTATTTGACTTCCAGAACTTGGATTCGGGAGTGGATATTTTATAGGGCACAAATAAAATAATGACCGAAGTGAGGGATGTGGGGATTCTTCTTTGCAGACTATTATGAAGTGTATTGCAATAGATGAGGTTTCAGTCACTACAAGATAAAATAACAGAAGCCTGAATGCAGGTCTTGAAAGGAACATAATATTTTCACATCAATTTTATGTTAATATTAAACAACATTTAAGTAAGTTTTTGATAACTTCATCTGCGTAGGTCATGGATTGATAAATGAATGTAATACAGACACAGAGAAGTTCAGGCCAAAATTTGGCAGCTGTTTAATAACTGCAGGAAGGATTGGAGATTACTTCCTATGAAAAAATGCTCTACATGATGTATAAATGGATGAAGCAGAAAGAACAACAGAATCTGGGCTATTTCAGTTCTTGGCACTGAAGGTGAACAGGATAGAACAAAGGATTTCTGAACACCTTATCTGAACTTCAAAAAGCTTCTCTTGCACCATTCCCAAGCATTTTAAAAACATTTTTGGTTGGATTCTTAATTTTTCGTGACTTCTTATTTCTTTACAGTAGATGACTGATGATTGAAATAACAATGTTAATAACCTCACCGCATGGAAAAAGAACAAAACACTTTGCTTATATTAAGATATGGGACTAATAAAAAAAAAAAAAGTAATCATGAGAGTTGGATGGAAATTAGATTTCACTCAGTATTCTGTTTCAGTCTCTGATTTTCCCTATGTAAATATGAACTCATTACCTTACCATCAGAGAAAGATCATATTGTTATTGTACCTGGAAGCAATTCTTATCTGTTTTGTAACAGATCTCAGCATCAATACCAGTACAGCCATATGCTGGTCATTCTGTCTAACAAAAAGAAGATTTCTCTTTTTAAGATCTGCTGCAGTTGTGAAAACACGCAATGACTAGCATAGGAAGAAACTGTGCAGGTTTTTCTTTAAAGTACTTGACTTGGGTAAGCTGGAATATATACACTGTGTGATACTGTACCCACTGAAATTCAGCTTCAAAAGCACTCAAAATCCAGATGTGGCCATAGCAACCACTCTTTCTCTAAGGTAAAAAAAAAAAAAAAAAAAAAAAAAAGATTAAAAAAAAATTCATCCCTCGGGGCAGAAGTGAGCCCCTGGACCACTCTGAAGTCCCATGGCTCAAGCAAGTACTTGATTCCAGATTGGAACCAGAAAAAGGACACCACTGACAGTGATGCTACAGTGTCCCCTGAAGTTATAACAGACATACAATACTGTGGTTACCTAAGAAATTAATCTCACCTGCTTTTTAGTATATTAAGCAATGGTGACATAAATGTGTTCTGAGGATGATTAACAGCTGAAGTGGAGCCAGAGTTTTTAATCAATCTGGAAGATCAATTATTAAAACTAGGTTCTACTATTAAAAAGTCTCACAGTGGATGAAATATGCCTCCTCTGCAAAGGACCAGTATGACATCTAAGCATCTAAGTCTTTCAATCTGTAGTGTAGGGCATGATTGTTTCTTAAGGACACTTTAGGCTTTCAAAACAAGGGTGAAATTCATGAAATATGGACAGACCAGTCTTTAAAAGTACTACAGGGAGCAGCAAACAGTATAAGAGGAAGAGATTTGTTCTCACTGTTATTTCTAGAACAGGAGCCTAATTAGTAGTGCAGGAAATCTTCCACGTCATGGCTTTTTAGTAAAGTGAAATGAATATCCTTGCAGTTTCTAAGGGAAGCAGCCAAAAAAAGTGCAAACAGTATGCATATCTATACTGTCAATTTCAACAAGAACAATGAAACACAGAATCACAGTGAATATTGTTTCTTGCTCATGGCTTTCATCAGAGATTTTATCTACAGTACAGAAGTCTGAAGAAAGAACTACTATTAGAACCACTTGGGTGAACTCATGATGAAATACTCTGCCAGGAGAATGAGTGGATGCTATAATGAAGAAGTTTGAAGTAGCACAATAGTACAACCACTCTGAGAATAAGAAAGAAGAAGACAGCATATTTTATGAGGCATCAGCTTCTACTTCATTTGATTTTCTACTGCCTTACAGGACAAAGACAATAAGGCATTATAAAGTTTTACAAAAGCACAACACTCACAGTGGATCATCCTAGTTGTCCAGGAGATCACTTCTAAACTGCATTCACCCATTCTATATCCTTCTGAATCCTTTCTTTCCCCTTCAGTAATGCTTAGCTTATGGCAGGAAAACTAAACATAGGAGAGGTTTGGCATAATTTTATATTGCTGCAATGATCAATGTTCATAGATGCCACTGACTTTGTCTTGGACTCACGGAAAATGTTGCACAACTCAAAGGAGGTAGAAGACTGTTAGTAGAGAAACCCTGACAGATCCTGGGAACGTTCAGTGTAAAGAAAACAGGTCAGGTCAGAACGAAGGTTTAAGGGACTGAGAGTCTGAAAGACCAGGTTTGGGCTTTCAGTTGCAGAGCCCCAGTTCAGTCACAAAGGGATCAAAAGTGCCACCCTGAAAGAAAGCAGAGAAAGTGTTCAGCATAGGACATCAGGGAAAACTTTTGAGTATTATGAGACTTTCATAGTCTGAGAAAATAAGTTATCTGCTTTTCATTTTCACTCTGTTTAGGAAAATAGGGTTATGTATAACTTGTTTGTACATAAACTTCAGTATAATTTTTACTAAACCTGTAAGATCCTGAACTTTGGCTAACCACTTGGCTCTAGATGCAAAAAAACCATCACAGGTAAAAGCAATGGGCTACATGAAAACTCATACTAACTGAGGTAGTTAATTAGAATGTGGTAAATTAGTCTCCGACTGTATAATGGAAAAGGGGATTTTCTGCAGCTGAACAACCACAGATGACATAATATAACTGCAAGGCCTCCTTAACGTCTGTGTAGACAGAAAATATAACATTTCTTCAAACATGCTAGTAGGTCACGATGCAGGCAAAGGGAGGCTATTAAAAGTGCCCACAATATTAATTTACATTTGGAGGTCAAAAAATTGTGCAGACAGACAGACTTATGTGGATAGACTATGGAAACCAAGATGAGTGTCCAGATGGTCAATTCGAGCATGGGTGCCATTTTAAGGACACAGCTGGAATATAGCATCCACACAGCCCAGAAGCTCAGTCACATGTAAAACTCAGTGCAGTTTGGTGACAAAAGGCACACTAAAACTTCTGAAACTAAGTCAGGAGAGCAACCAAGACATTGGTCCTTTTCCTGTGAGACTCAGCTGAAGAGATTCAGCATGACATTTTTTAACAGCCTGAGCCCAGAAGCAGGGTCTGTTCAGTCCAGTTATTCTGAAAAACAAGACTTTTTCTTTTTTTTTTCCCCCCCACTGTTCTGTTCCTTCTATTTTAACTTTGGCCAAACAGAAAAAGTACAAAAGTTTTGGGGCTTGTGCTTTGTTTCATTGTGAAATTCTTATTTAAATCAATAATAACCAGTTTTATCTTTTCTCACCATCTGTTTTCCCATCTGAGTTGGTTTGAGATTTATAGTTTGATCTGCATTGGTGCTTGTTCTTTCAAACTTGTTCACATCTCTAATTTTCCATCAGACTTTCAAGACATCAGTCTTTTCACCTTAAGTTGGATTTATGCATTTATGATAGGTGACCATGTAAAATGGGTAATTGTAATCCACAACCTTTTTTTTGTGTATGCAATTATTCATTTTGCAGATGTAGATATTGTCTGATTCAACTCCAGTCCTCATAGTAGAAATTTCATTTTGTTCAGCTGTTTAAAAATGTTTTTATTATTTACAAAGTTATAGTTAGAGGTTTATAAATCAGTTTTTATGTATTTTAAGTAGCTTATTTGGTTTAGGCTGCATCTAATTTGCCTGTCACATGTGTCTAGAACTTATTTGTTAAAATTTTGTAAATATATTTTTTTGTTCTGTTCAATGGGACTAATGTTACAATTACTATATAATGAACAAAACACACTGCCGACAACAGACATTATCGATATGTGTGTTTTGTGATTGTTACCAAGCTAAATGGCATTATGACCAATAAAAAAGGAAAAGTGAATTTCCTAATGGATTAATTCCCTCTAGAAGTTGATGTTTCCTTGCCTCAACCACTCTATTCTACCAACTGTGTCATTACACACTCTGAATTCATCAGAACAATAGAAGCCACATTAAATGTTCCCTATCAGGCATCTACATGTGGTCTCCAGAGTTCCTGTTAGTTTTAAGTCCTGTATTCCTGACTGACATATAAGAACCTCATAACCAAAACCATTGTTTGAGCTGCATAGCTCCAGCATGTGCATGTATATTCTCAATCTCATTGCCTACCTCATCATTTTACTAATAGCCTTATATCTAATCATTTCATAGTGAGATATAAACAGGAACTATTCATTTCTCAGATACTTGCAAAGTGTGATGAATGGCCTGGACTTGGACCTTCAGGTCCCAGTCAAAAGTCTCTGAGACTTGAATGCAAGAGGCACTTGAGTGCAAAGATCCAGCTGACCACCAGTGTTTTGCTTGCAAAGTATTGCAGGATTAGTCCTAATGCTTAATCCTACATGTCACTATGCACTTTTGAATTACATGCAAGGCAAAATAGACATTTAATCTTATTTCTTTTTTAAAGCAGACAAGCTCTCTCTGAGAAGCCCAGAGACACCAAAAAAAGGAGAGAATGAATATCCCACATAACCCTGTTTTGACATGGCTTTGCAACCAGGTTTTTAACAAAACAAAATAGTGCCCTCCAGTGTTTTCCCTCAGAGAAAAGTGGGGGTTTTTTTGTGCAAAAGTGACACTACAATTCTTTATCTTCTTGCAGTGTTTAGAATAACAAGAGTCAGATACTTTTCACAGCTCAGATATTAAACATGCAATATGCCTTCCTTTGAATTTCTGACATAAACAACTTCCCCCTCTCAGGTGAAATCAAAATTGAGATTTGTTCCTTTAAAGACCAAAATACAGAAGATACACTGTTCATCACATCTGCCGGCAGGCAAGACAGGATCACTGATAGTAGGAAGGACAAGTACACAGTGGCTTGATCCGTGGTGTTTATTTGCATGTGCATCTCCCTGAGTTCTCTCAGGGGAAATATTGCTGGAAGGAAACACTTCAGTGTCGGTTTTTACAGGAGATCAATGTCTTTACACTGCACCGTACATTTTTGTATTATTTACATATTGCTTACATTTTATACTTACATTACTACCTTTATCTTATAGTGCTGGCTATGTCAGATGAGTAACAAAGGTAAAAATGATTGAAGTCACAAGATTTACCATTTGTGAAGAAAAATATCTCTAACTGTTAATAGAAAACTGACTCTGGAGTTGACCCAAAATGCGCCTTATATTTCCAGTAAGTATCTGCCAGAACATTATCAGGGTCACTGCATTCAGGTGTCTATTGGCAACTCATAAATGACTAGTTAAGGCCAAGGTGTCCCATTGTTACTTTCTGCCATCTTGTTTGACCTGGGCAACCATTTTCAAGATTAACCAGTTGATGGCATTCTGACTGATTCATTCTGGAGTTAGTTCACCTTCTTTTTTATTAGTCTGGCTGTGTGGTAGCACAGTGGATCTGTAAATAACCTGAATACATCCAGATTCAGGAGATACTTTCTTACCTGTTAATGAAAGATTTTCTTTGTTATGCCCTTTTCTCAGCCATAAGAAACCATAAAAATAAACAGGTTAAAGGATGAAAAATCTGCAAAGGTCTGAAAACATTTTGGGAGCTGCAGAACTGCCCTGTACCATGTTGCAGTGATCGTAGCAAGTTGTCATGGCTTCTGTTTTGCCTGAAACACGGCCAAAATGAGCTGGTGCCCACATGGGGCCCACCACACAGGTATGTGTGACCTCAAGGATACTCTAGTTAACACCAACTGGCCTTGTGCTGACTGAAGGTTTGTAAGGCCATATGCTGTTAGCATGTGATATTCTCACTTATAAACAGGTGAATATGACCTGTGTCAGGACTGAAAAAGAGTAATTTTCAGACAAATCCATAGACAGGTCTGCCGCTCAGCTTCCCAAATGTCTCCACTTATGCCTTCCACATCTGAATGAACATCCCTGTCTCACCTACCACCTCACCACAGTTCTCTCTGTTTCAGTCCCAGTTCTCACCCTTTCAGACTTTTCCTGGTTTTGCTTAAGCTAATGCCACCCACTCCTATTGTTGACATCTGCTGCTGTCTTGTCTGTGGGCTGCTGATGGCCATCCTGTCGTGTTTCTTCCATAACTGATGGTCCCAGCATCCTGGTAGGGGTCCAGGAAGCAGAAAGCAAACAAACGGACCAACATCAAAGCAGCCCTCAGCAGACTGCACCCACCCCCAGCTTCCCTTCCCATCTGCTGACAATGAAAGAAGCTTCCTCCAGGGAAAGCAAGTGCTTCTGAGCTTTACCCCCTATGGCTGGTTAGCTGTGCTCTCTGAGCCTCACTTGTGTTCCTTCCTTTCCTCTCAAGGAAAATAGAAGGCGAAGGAAGGATGGATACATTTTATTGGAAAACCAGGGCTGAGACTTTGGTCTGTGCTGTGTCCATGGCCTAAGTCCCATTGACAAATGGGAGTCCTAAATGCTGGTTGCCAGTCCTGGTAAAGGATCTAAAACTCTAAAGCCAGAGACAAGTCAATCCTAGACACTCAATCAAAAATCACAGCACTTAAAATTCCTACTCAGCTGCTAATTGTGGCAATGAAGGGGCACCAGAAACACAGCCTTATAAAATGTCACTGCCTGGCAGCCTACATTTGTGCATCCTCAGGACAAGAACAACCCTAACAGCTCCAAAAAGCCCCCTAACCCACCTCATGGTCTGACCTGACTGAGAACTAGGAAATATGTTTTGCTCTATGCTAGGGAATTCAACATACCCAGCAACATTTCCAGATGTCAAACCAACACAGAGTAGCCTACAGCTCATGTTGAAGTTCATAAACCTTCTATGATCCAAAGTTCTTTAGAGGTAGGAAGGTGCATGTTGGGAATGGCCCCTCAAATGCTCACATTCCCAGGCTGTGCATGGGGATATTCTGGCACCACGTCTGTCCAGGCCACAGCTGTGGTAGGGATTGTTTTAAAAGTTTAACTGTCTGTGTAGCTGACTGGGAGCATTTCACAGCTTGTTTCATTTGTTAATGCAGAGGTAGTGAATGCCTTCTGGACCCCAGGTCTCCTGTGGCCCTTGGCTTGACACCCACTCAAGAACATACCAAGCAAAGAATCCAGCCCTGACAGATGTTCTCGTATTTGCTAATTTCTTTTTAATAGACTAGTCTTCTTTTATATAAGAATGTTATGTATAATCATGGTATGTATATCTGCAGATGTAATGGAATTTGAATTCTAATTTCCCAGCACCAAGGAAGAGTCATTCTTCAGGTTAAATAGGAATTGTGGTGGCTGGTGGAGCTGATATTTACAGTTCTTGGAGAAACTGTTTTATTGTGTAGAAAAGAAAAAATGATTAATCCAATAGAAAAGGACAAGAGAGAAGAAAGTGAAAGAATATGACAAGGAAAATTCCTTGGTCCTCCTTCCCGGTGCCCATATAATTTCTGTATTTTGCTTTAAGCGACTGCTGCTGTAAACACTAAGTTATTATGTAAAAGAGAAGAGCAGTCTGACTATACCACACCATACTTTACAGCAAAAGATGTAAGACATGGCTGGGACTCCCATTAGTGTAGAGACATTCCCATGCTGCTTTCAGGATGCTCCTGCATGTTGGGATTTTAAGCATATCATATCTTAAGTGTCTGGTAGGCACGCACCTTCTGTGCCTGTTGACTTAATGCTTACTGTTTTGAGCCTACTGGTGATCATCAGAGTCTGTTTAAATTTAGTAGGAAGATAGCTTCTGAAATAGAAATTTAATTTCTATTATGTTGCTACAGTCCTGATTCAGATGTTCAGCATTACTGCACAGTAGGGCCTTGGTGGATGTAGCCTGCAACACATAACAGAAGATAGGGGGACAGATTCTCATATTATTTAATATTGGAATAGCACCAGTTTCTTTTTATTTAATGAGATTATTATCTGGCCTCATGTCTTTTCATGGCCCTACTAGATTGCATATTGCAATTTTCACTCATTAGGCTTAAATAAACATCAACTTAATACTTAGTAAACCAGCTTTACTTTAAGAGAATAGCATCAATTTGCAACCCAGTTCATGGCTTTAATCTCTATGTACTTGGCATCTCACCAAGCCTAGAAGGCTATAGTTAAAGTAAATATAAAGGAAGAAAAATAAAATTTCAAGAGCGTCAAAATGAGAGCTCCTATGAAAGAGCTACTATAAAATATGCTATTTTTTAGTGGTAGCTTTTATGTCCCAAATAAATAAATGAATAAACGTGCTCCTCCATTCTGCTGAGATTAAATGATATAGCACACCATATTTTTAAGAGAGAATTCCTGGGATCACAAGCAAAAAGGCTGTCTCTTGCCCCTTGGAAGAGAAAAATGCAACAGTGTTTAAACAGCAATCTCAGAGATAAAGTAGAGAGATATGAAAAAGGGGAGACTTTTCTTTCCATAGATCAGCCTCAGCCAGTGATACAGTGAGCATTACTTGAGAGTTTCAAAGCACAAAGTGCTAATTTCAGGTCTATACCCATTTCAATTATATTTTCAACTGGTGATGCTTCTTACGGGAAGGCTGGAATTTCACATGGAATCATAAAAAAAAAGAGTGATCAGCCAAACCCAGTATGACTGATGGCCAAGTATAAGTAAGACAGAACAGAAACTTGTATTGGACTTTCTACACCATAGGCTGCACTTCACCCCTGAGGTTAATATCCATAGGAGAGGGTTACTTTCTTACTTTCTCAGTTTTTAATTGATCCTGACAGCTTTCTACAGGTTTTAGTTTTATTCTATTGTAGGAGTAACAAAACCAGTGCCTCAAAGAAAACAATAAATGTTCCTTTTTGAAGTAAGTTACTAATGCAGACTCCAGAAATCGTCTTCTAGACATGATACAAACCTACTGAATCAATGTATGTCAACAAGAATTATCAATATACAGATAAAGCTGGAAATCAGGTAAAATGGGATTTTCTTACAGAGTTTCATTAACGCTGCAGCGGATCATTATTTTTCCTCCCCTCACATTTTTAAGTCCTTCTTACACCACTGTACTTGATGTTGCAACAGAGGAAACCAATAAACAAACCCCAAAACCAAACCCTGGCATGCATGTCAGTATTTTAGCTCTAAATAATACAATGGAAAAGATAATAACTGAAATACAAATGAACCCACACAGTGGACCATAGCACAACCACTTTTCTGTAGGGTTATAATGTGCCAAATAATAAGCAGTATCTGGGCTCAGCTTAACAATAACTAAAACGATTCTGCCACCTACTGGCCGTTTGAAATTAACCTGGAAAAAATCTGGTTATTTATAAATGTCATAAAAATTAAGTAGAATGTGCCTGAGACCATTCATAAGTTCCATCAGGAGGATCAGTAAAAACAAACACTACCCGGAATTATTCTCTACATGACAGCATATTTTGTTTTACTATTTTAATAAACAAATGAAAATTCAATCTTGTTTATTTCAAGTGTCACATGATGATTTTACTAAAGGTAATACTGGAAAAAAAATTACAAACCAAACACTTCGATTGCATTAAAAAAATGTAGTTCTGAAAAATAAAGTTTCTTCCTCTCTCTGAATTTTGTTCTTCAGGTACCAAGTTCCTAATTCTCTTTAATTTTAAAACTCTCTCCTCTCAGTGTTCCCTAGGGTTTATTCCTGACTTCCAGTAATTTCTGATTTACTTTTCAGTTACAAGTTTCATTGTATCTGATTTAGCAGAAGTTCCTCTGCAAAACATGGGACAACCCCTGATAACAGTTACTTAGCCCTTGATAGGAGCAGTGATCTTCTTAGTTTTAAATTAGGAGTAAGTTTTCTATTTAGATTTTGCTGAATTTTCAGTCAAGAAGCAGAAAGGCTGGCTGATGCTTATGGGTATTATACGCTTCAGAGGCCACTAGAATTGCTGAGGTACCTCAAAGGCTTTTAAGAAATACTTAGTTTAGAAGCTTGATCCAGCAAATATCAGGCTTTTGAGTGGGAATCTTACTTGGGTGGTGAGAGGAAAGAGCTGCAGGTCAATGCACACCTCAGGCAGTTCACTGATCCAATTTGGAGCAGTTCTTGCTAACTCTGCTCTCAGGACCACTTTGCAGTCTTGCGTCTTCAACATTAGATGCTTTTACATTAAACTCTAGAATAGTTTGGGAGAGGGTTGGCAGCCTCTAGCAGTATTTTTGCTGATGCAAAGCAGCAAAGATACATTTGGTCCATGCTAGTTTCAGTCCCTTTAATAATGTCTTCTCATAGACACATAAAACTTGTGGGTCAGAGGTTTAAGCTAATATTTACTGGAGAATATTCACTGAAACCAAATCATGGATATACTGCATATATGTTTTAAGATGGTAAATTTTACATTCCAAAAATTGGATCAGTTCTGGATTTAAGATTGAGCTATGTTGTCTCCTTTAATAACAGACACCCTCTGATGCCTGTATAACCTATGACTCTCCTTTCTTAGGAAAAATAAATGGGACTATCATCTTTCTGGCAGTGATTTTACTCTCATATAAGCCTAACTGTCTGTATAAGAGAAGTGAGTAGGAGATTTAGAAGGACTGACTTGCACTGGGTGAAATCCTGTGCACCATGCTTTTGACAGCTCACCAGAGACTGTCTTCTGGATAAAGCAGAAACCATTTCCCCATAATGTCCTACATTAGGCTGTGGCTAGATGCAAGGATCCCTTCTCTCATGTCCCTGGTACACTGCAGATCCTGGAGAACTTAAAGCAGGACATTCTGGGACTTGTTACACATGGCCTAAATGACACCTGGGCCTAGGATGATGCAGTCTGAAAGGTTTCTTCTGCTCATCATGTATCTTATATAAGTCTTCCCTGAACTGGGAACTCAACACAGAATTCCAAAGCAGCAAAAGCAAACAAGACAGTTCAACTTAAGAAGAGGTGAATAGAAATTACATGCATGTGTGCAGAAAAAACCACTTAAATATTAAAAAGATTTAAAAAAATTCTTAAAGATTCAGCATTAGCAAAAGCTAATGCTGAAATCTATGACCCCAAATTCCTCTCTTTTGAAGCTGCACCTACTGTTTCTGTCTTAATCCCTAAGAGAGAGCTAACCTCTGTGTTTGAAGATGATTCTAATGCACTCACATATGGACACCGACTACATAATTCAGGCTGAAAGTTGCCAAAGAAAATAAAACAGTTTCATTAGATCTGCATCTGATGTTGTCACAGTTTAGGGTCAGGGCGGCCCCTTAGACATAACAGATGCTCTCTGTTAACCCCCCTCCCTCCCCAAAGGGGAAGAGAAAAGGAAAAGGGAGAGAGACTTAGTGATTAGAAAAGGAAACTAGAACAGCTTTAATGATGATA
>JAAGNO010026672.1:48101-74397 GCA_033439905.1 Ceryle rudis | reverse complement strand
CAGCCAGACCGTGGCACTCAGCACCACATCCAATCTTTCCTTAAACACCTCCAGGGATGGCGACTCCACCACCTCCCCGGGCAGTCCATTCCGGTGTCTAAAGATTGACAGTGAATGATGCTGATTCTCATTGCACAGTCCCTTGAGGAACATTGAGGGAAGGTATCAGCTCACAAGTTGCGCTACTGTCACAAAACCCAGGGAGATACAAAGTGCTTCAAGCCCTGAGCTTGAAGATTCAACACTCACGATCTTGCATGAAGCTTCAGCAGTGGTTATACAACCGGAACCTGCTTCCAACAGAAATTAATAACCTGTTTGAAAGTTAATAACCCGAGGTTACTTCTATATTATACAAGGTTACTTATACAAGAGCTCTTGGCACCAGCACCATCTGCTGAGTGGCAGGTCCGGGAACTGGCGTTGTGCCAGAGCCGTCCCACACTCTCCCTCTGGAAGGAAACCTGTCAGCTCTCCCAGACACAACCAGCTCTTATCTAACACATCTCGAGCAGATAGGCTGAGGTGCCCAAAGCCGAAGTCAAGCAAGTTACACCTTTGCTTTGCTGCATTCTGCGCTGGCTCCACCTGCAAACTTCTCACATTCCTTCTCGCTCTCTGCGCGCTGTTTCCTGCCAGCCACCTTGCTGCTCCCAATCCAAGAAAAGATTTGCTGAACAGACCACTGAAAAGATCTGATTTTTCAGTTTGGCTACTCCCTAAGTTACAATTAATTTTTTTTTTTTTTCAATTAAACCCCAAATTGAAAAAATAATCCAAATTTTCATTAAAACATCCGGGGAGAAAAAAGCATTCGCTTCAAGTCGAATCAAACCTTTTCTCCATATTAGCGTTTAAATATATTTTAGTGTAGTGGTTTTCAAAGCAAAAAGCACAGATTCCTTTCATTTTGAAAATATTTTTTCTCTCGTTGCTATTTTTCTCTGCTGCTATTCCTGAATGTAGCTTTCAAGCAGCCTTTCACACTGCCTGCAAACCTGTCTCTTCAAACAATCTCTCCTTTCAACTTGTCAGCATCCGTAAAATTCACAAATCCATCCTTCCTTAAATTGCCACCCTGTGCCTTGTCTCCTTTGGATTGTTGGCTTTTTAAGCAGAAAATGCGCTTTGCTGGTAGTGGGGGGGAAGAGAGTGTAAACGTGTGGAGCTCAAAAGAGACCTTATGTTCTTTTAATGGGCAGGAGAAACGAAGCTTGTCCTGCCCGCTGTACGGAGCTCGGTGCCTGGACGCCGCACCCGCGAGGACGGATCCTGCTGAGCGTGAGCATCACGAACCTTCCTGGCTACATCCAGACCCCCTGAGCTGGGACCACCAGGAAGCCGACATCTCAGAGGGAAATGGAGACTGGCTGCTCTGGTGGGGATTGCTGGAGAGCTGCCAGTATCTGACACAACGTGTCTTTTTTCTCATATGGGCATTAACAAAATCAGGGTATGCTCTGCCCTTTTCCCAGCAGCCCACCACAAGATGCTTCATCATTTTCAGATCTATTAAGACCATAGGGCTGTCCCTGGTAACCTCAAAGCCAGTGACATGAAAACTCTTCTCTCTGTTGTTGTAAAGTCCTATCTGGCAAAGGATCAAAAAAATTCCTCGTGTAAGAAACACTTTTTTTTTTTTGACAGGTCCTTTACAGAAGCAGGATAAATACCTGTGCCCATGCTTGAGACTTTAAAATCACGTTTCAGAGAGCAGCTTGACACATGCAAGAGCAGATTTTCAGAAGAGCTGTGCAGCAACAGGGCTGCCCAAATGAAACACGGGATCGTCTGTTCAGCATTTCTCAAGACAGGGAAAATCCAGCAACCAAACCCAAGGAGATGCACAAATTAACAGCGAGTGGTCAGCCTGGCACCACCAGCCCTAATGGAAAAGTTTTTCACACCGATTTCTCCCTTCTGGGCAAATCAGATGGTCTCAGGAAAACCCCTTTCACTGAAAAATGCAAATCACAGGAATTCTTTGCTTATGTGTAGGAACAGAATAAAATACTGCTCCTTAACACCGGCACAGAGCTGTACCCCCGTGTGAGCACTGCCCTGGGGCTGAGAAGTGAGTTCACTCCAGGATCCCAGGAGGTTTGCAGGTAAATGAAGGTGCATCAGCCACTGGCTCATCCTGGTGCACACAGCAGCTGGACGGGCTTCAGACCTGAGCTTGCTCAGATCCCTCCTTTGCTGCTTAATGTCCCTGCTCAAGTTGGTGTCTCTGGGATAAACGGCTCCTTTCAAAGTAAACATGGTGATGAATTCTTAGAATTCATCTAAAGCAGCAAAGGAAATCCCCTGAACGAACAGGGTCCGACGCAGGGGTTTGGAGTTACACGCTGAGAAACTTTGCTTGTTTAACAGAGAGGCTTTCTCCGGGGTAATAAAACTCTCAGGTTGCTGTGCCAGGGATTTTCCATTAGGTGTGTGTCAGCGGGTGGTGGGAGCTGCAGTTTCTGTGGCCAGTCATAGAAGTGGAGTGAGATCACCCCGGAGAAGTTGACCACAGATCCCAGTGAGTCCACAACAGCAAAAACTGGGAAGAGAGCTGGGGGAAGGGAGGTTTGCATCCAGCTAATGGGTCTCCCAAAGGTTGGGGTTTTTTTCCTTATGCATCCA
This sequence comes from Ceryle rudis, assembly GCA_033439905.1. Taxonomy (NCBI): domain Eukaryota; kingdom Metazoa; phylum Chordata; class Aves; order Coraciiformes; family Cerylidae; genus Ceryle; species Ceryle rudis. The sequence goes on along the minus strand of JAAGNO010026672.1, from coordinate 71,769 downwards.
GTAATTAGCAGTCATGTCAGAGTCTGACAGAAAGTCCCAAAGCTGCTCCATTTTCCTTGAACCCAGGGGAAAGCCTCTCGCTAGACAGTCTAAGTGAGGCTCCATCATCTTCCTGCCTGCCTAAAATCCTACGAGTGGCCCCGCAGCGTGGAGACAAAGGGCAGTGCCATGGAGCAGCTCTGACCCCCACCCCGGGGCTCTGCGATGGCCCAACCTCACACAATCCCCCATCGTTTGCACCGTACCAGGCAGGAGGGGCTTTGCCCAGGCTCGAGGGAACAGTGATTGAGGATGGGGGATCAGGGTCCCAGTTCAGAAGATCCCATGGGCTGACAAACCTGCAACTGTTACTTCCTGGTGAGGATAAAGAGTGAAGGACTTGGATCCATATCTGAGTCAGACCAAACCAATGACTAGAGCAGCCTGAGCCACACCACCACTACGAGCACCGCTCTTAACTTTAAAAGATGCTCTACGTGACATCTCAATGGGTTCTTCTTGCTCATGTGTGGAGTTGTACCCACGGGATGGTGTGAAGAGGAGGTATTTTTTAAGGTGTGAATGGAAGGCTATTCAGGTCTGCCACCAGAAGGTTGCAGCCATAAGGTTTTCTTCTTTTTTTTTTTTTTTTTTCCTAAAGAGGTTAAAAAATGGAACAGTTTTCCGAAGAGCCCCTTCCTTTGGACGTAGTTTTCATTTTACATGACACTGGTTTGGGGATGTCAGTTAAAGTTTGTGGTCTTTAACCTCTTATATCTCGGTATTGCTTCCCCTACTAGTTGCAATCAACTAGTGCAATAAGGCGACTGATGGGCCCCATAAAAGCACAGAGAGTTGGGTATGAAATAGAAGAACACGTATTGACTGTAACCACCCCGCTGCTATCAGATTTCCCCACGGTAATGCTAATGCACAGTAAACAGGCAATATTTCCCTGACAAGACCATGATACCATCACAGACCTCGCTCTCAAATCAGGTCGATACCAGTCTACAGTTTCATGATGTAAGATTTCAGAATGGGCCTGGTGCCTCCAAAGTACCAGAGTGGATTGATGAAGGTGACACAGAGCCACCAAGGAATCACGGCACTCCTCTTGGAGCAGTGCTGGCCAGTTTGACCTTCAAAGATCATTTTCATTGCTTAAAACCACCACAATATCCCTCAGGATGAGTCCTATGGATGTTTTTATTAGCTTCTTCAGGAGTACAAACATTGCCTGGGCTGCTTACTGGCATGGTTCGCCCAAACACAACCTAAGGAGACTGTGCAGCGTCCAGCCTGCGCGTGGGATGCGGTCAAGTGCGTGGGGTGTGCTCGTGGGGTGTGGGGGGGAACCCTGGTCGCAATGGAGCTATAGCCAGTGTTATGAAATTTCAGGATTGGAAGTAAAAAGCCGCTGCTGAGATTCCACATGGAGGGATCTTAAGACTTGTACTCTAAGAGGGATTTGTTCTTCATACAGGAGCCCAACAGAAAAGTCTGTGGATCCCATCTACAGTCCACTGTGGAAAAGTCAAGGCAGAACCACGCATGTCCTTCCCGTGTTCCCCGAGAGACCAGAGACGCGATACAAAGGGACTCCAGGTTCTCTCCTTCACAGGAGGCCAAGGGAGGTAGATGCTGAAATGGCCGGGTAACTCCACAGGAGCTGAACGCCTCCACCACCCGCGTCCTCTTGACAGCCCCAGCAGCCACTCTTCCACATCCTGAGATGGCACCACAGGGACCATCTGACATCGCTCCTGGAAAGAGCGGTGAGGGAAGGAACCGAGCCCGAGCACACCCCGTGTCTGGTGTTACTGAGCCTTGATCCTAACCCCAGGTATGAATGTACCTCAAGGCTCAAGGAATCTGCAACCTGCTGTTTCCAAAACACTTCCCAGCAGGTAAACACAACACTTCCCAGTGGGTAAACACAAGCAAAGCAACCAGCCACCATCATAGCTGGGGGGAGACATCTCTAAATGAGAGAGACTTTGCAAGGGAAGCCAAGCTGCCTTGCACACTCTGTGAGCCTCAGGGGCGTTCCTCGGTTTGTTCCTTGAAAATGGGCAGTGGGTATGATGGCAGTATGGAACCTGACTCCTCTGGTCTGCTCTGAAAGCCAAGAAATGTGATTCTAGGCAGCAGCAGAGCTGGGCCTGGCAGGGCTAATCAATGAAACAATGGAGGAAAGGCAGCTCTGGGACTGGGGAAGCCAGAAGACTACACAGAGAGAAAAGCAAGTGTTGAAAATAGAATTGAGAAAGGCAAGAGCTCTAAAGAAATAAAAACTAGGGGGAAGAAGGAGCTAAAAGAGCTGCAACCAGTTCACCTTTTGTGGGAACACTTGAATTTCTTTATCATCTCCCTCTTTGTTCAAGGCAACAAAGCCTGGGACGGCTCCAAAAGATTTGAAACCAACTGCATTGCACTGGAAGGATGGGTCCAGCCAGCAGCAGACCATGTGAAACCAATAAATAAGGGGAAAAAGGAGACAAGGAGGAAATATTTATGGGAGGAAGAAAGAAAAAGAAAAAAGACTGTGAAATAATGTCCTGAGAATGCACACACTTTTTGTAAAGCGTTTTCAAGACACAACCGGGAAAGGGGACTGATCCATTTAATACCTTGCACACAAAGCACCAGGCACCCTGCGGATTCATCTGCAGGCTCGGTCCTTCGCCGCAAGAAAATATCCTGGCAGGCACAAGCCGCTGAGGCTGAACAACTCGCCATCCCACACCTTGCAGGAACCAGGCACAGACCACCGGGTACGCACCGAGCACCTCGGGAGAGCAGCCTGTCCTGCCTCACCTCTTCACAGCGTGTACACCACGTAATTTTGAGAGGAAATTGATTTCTGCAACCTGGTGTGTTCCACCAACGCCCGTGCTCGGCATTAAACAGCTACTATATTCTGTCTCGCATCCCGAAGGACGGCCGCCTTAAGTCAGCGCTACAGGAACTTTAAAATAAAACACAGCATACGTTCGGGGTGACTAATACGCTCCCCGATGCTGACTTCCATGGAACACGGTGGATAACGTGTTTTCTTTTGCATCTGTCGTTTAGAAACTGTGGCTCCGCGTCCGCTGTGCCGGGGACGCGGGGACGTGGAGATGCAGCCCGTCCCGGTGCGGGCAGCTGGGGAGCGGCCAGCACCGAGCAACCCCCTCCCGTCTCTCCCCAAAAATCCTCAGCAGAGCTGCTCTGTAAGGAGCAGGGCGACTTTCATTCATGCGAAGGCTGAGCCTCTTTAATCACGTCTGGGAAGGAGTCCAAGAATCCCCCTGAAACAGCCACATCACTGGGACAACCCAGTCGAGGGGAACCGAGGCTTCTCATGGGCTTTAAGACAATAAAACCCCGCACTCAATTAGTCCCGTGGGTCCAGTCTGGTACAGGAAGGTGATGGCCAACATATGAAACCCATCACATTTCTCAGTCTGTAGCTTTCTGGCCATTCCCTGGCTCCCTCCCCGTATCACGCCAGGTCATGACAATTACAGGTCGCCACGACTGTAGCTCTCTGCATCCACCACTCACTGCTGACAGGTATCTAAACCCGAGCTGAATGCACAGTCCCTGCATCTGGGTGAGAGGTGAGCTCTCCTGAACAAACAAGCAGGTTTCCTTTCCCAAAGCACCATTTCACTCTTTTGGTTAGCCAGTTTGATCATCTGCTAATGAAATATTTTTAAATAAAAGCAAACTTCAACTGGTAACAGCAGAAAACCACAACCACTGACTAATTAAAGCCTTTTTCTAACACATAAAAAAACAAGACCACCCAATGGCAAGAGCAGAACTGACAAATCCTGCTGGGGATCTCTTACATCTCTTTGGCCCTCTCTGCAATACACAGGAAGGATGAGCTTTAATTGTATCCCACAGACACACTACTTATTAGCTATTTTTTTTTATTTTTGAGAAGATAAACAGTAGTCTTAGACCAGTACCGAATTACTGACGAGTACTCTGAATTACCTGGAGCCGACAATTAAGATATACATCAAATTTAGTTCTTGCATCCATTCTGGTTTGAGCTACTTTGGCTGGGTGGGATTAAAATCACACAAATATAATCCTTCTTTTTCCCCCCACCCAAAACCCAGGCATCAGGAAAGATCTCCTCAAGTCCTCCTTATAATGGTAACAACCACGAGGAACATAATTTGCAGGAGAAGGTTCTGGAAAGGCTCAGAAGATATGGAGTACACCTCTGTCACATCAGAGACAGCTGCAAGATGTGTTTGTGCTCTTCAGCCGCCTTCACTCAACCACTCACTCAGAAAAGAGATTGAGGTCTTTGCTAACTTAAAGAGAACTTAAAAAGAAGAAAATCAATGCAGTTTGGAATATCTACTGATCTCAAGGGCCAGGTTTTTACAGTGGCTGTAGAAAGTCAGCTGAAATCCAACTATCTCTGGCCTCCTGCTCACCTCCACGTGGTACCTTCACTGACTTGCCATCGTTATCAGTAACTCCTATACAACTGTGACACAGAAAGAGAAAGAAAATGAGACACTTACCCTCCTTCAAAGATCTTGATCCTGACTGGCTCGCCTCTTTTGGTTACAAGAGCCTCTTCTTCTGCTTTTCCTCTTTTATCCTCTTCCTTCTCAGCTCTAGTTATATCTTTTCGACCTTCATTAGAAAGGAGCGAAGGCAAATGAACCTATCTCCCCAAAAGAGCAAAACAATCAATGATTACATACAAAATCAAGACAGACACAGACCAAACAGCCTCAGAGCCAGCAACCTACCGCATGTGCTGCTCCTGACAGCTAAGTGCAGGCATTAGGACATCCTCTTAACAAACGGGGCCTCTGCTTCTGCATTGTGAGCCCTGCTGGTTACGTTGGATTTACCGTGACCGCTCACAAGTTGTTAAATCAACCCCTGCATATGGTGGCTCAATATTATCCAGCTCTTGCCAACAGGAAAACTGAGGGGCAAAGAGAATTGTCTTGGCCGGGGTCACTCTTGAGAGTATGGTGGAGCCATGGGTCTCCGTTCCCAAATCCACTGCTCTGTCCTTGGATAATCCCCTCTAATATATACATCTAAAATGGCCTAGAGAGGAGGCAGCTGTAGAATTCCTATATTTAACCTCAACCTTTGGGTTTCCCCCACATACACACACATTCACACAAGTCTGGCCTCCAGCCATCTAAACTTGACATAAATCACTTGCCAGTCAAAGCTCTCGGGTGATTTCCTTCCACCAAAACCCTGTTGCCAAGGGCGCAGTACAGAGAAAGCCACAAAACCAACGGGAGAAAATAATCCTCAACCTCCTCAGATGTTCCCAGGGTAAGAGTTACTTTTTCTCTGTTAAACTTGCCACCCCTTGTTCAGACTGAGGTTCAAGTCGTGCGCTGCCATCTCACGTAGCACGTTTAATGTTATTTGTTATCATACATGGACCCAGATGTTACAGCTGCCTCTCTAGCTCTGTGCAATGCAAGGGGAGCTCTCCACACCTGGAATGAAATCTTGGGATGTTGCCCCAGTCCAGCCCAACATCACAAATAGCAGGGGTCTCCAAAGAGGAGAGCGGATTGCCTTTCACCCCGGTTACGTTTTACACAACTGCAAGAACATCTTTGAAGTTCTGTTGAATTACCCATATCCTCACTTTATATATGACTCATGGAAACAGCCTGAAGGTTATTAGAGGGATTTTGGCCCAAACGTAGCCAACAAACTGGCAGAAGTCCAAAGCAGAGCTGGTCACCCTTGACTCTTTACAGTTGCTGGAAAGAGTGGCAGCCCTCAAGGGTGAGTCATCTGCCCTACCTTAGACACTTATCTTAAGGGGGGCACCCAAGAGGTGCCTCTTTGTCTTCCCATGGTTAGATGGGAAGCCAAAGTGTGACTGGCTCAAACACAGACCTGTGCAGTCCTGTGGGATACAGCCCAGCCCCACAGCAGCATCCTGCCGGTACTGCCATCGGACTGTCCGCAGAAGGGAGGGACTCGCTAAAAAGCAGCTTTGCAAAATGGAGCTCAAACATTTCAGATTTGACCCAGAATTTCAGGAACTCAGTTTAGAGCATTAAATGCACCCAAGACTGTTCTTTGCTCCCAGGGACAGCTCACACAGGTCAGGCCCCGTCCACACCATCAGACCCACATCCTCTTCCTAGATGCCTGTTGGGAGTGGTCCCTGTCCTGTCCTATCTCCCTCAATTGCTTGGGAGAGGGCTATCAGCCCAGGACAGAGCAGTGCCAGGAACCATTTGGACAATTTAACAGCAGAAAAGTATTGGGCTGCTGTCTCTGGGCACGCAGACGTCTGTGCTCAGAGGAAATCAGTGGCAGGAGACACTGAGCACCTTCAAAACTTAAACCTTGGCCACTACGACTTCAACTCCTGGTATGAGCTGCGTGCTCGTGACAATGCTAGCGACAACCTTCCCAGATCAGGTCCTTATTTACTGAGGAAGACAAAACAAGTGACTTTCTAGATGTAGCATGAGGTTTATTTATTGCAACTTTTGAAAGCACAAAACATAGACAGGTGAAAGGCACCAGAGAGAGCCAAAATCATACAGTCACTACCATCCCCTTTTACAATCTTAATTTACAAAGTGTGCAAGGCCAGTACAGTGTTAATTAGCCACCCCTACACGCACGCTGGAGCCTACAGTCACTTCAGGATGGATCTGCTCGGTAAATCCCACCAGTAATATAAAAAACCAAGCCAAGTAGGTAGACAGCATATACAGTCCTACTGCTCGCTGGTAGCCTGCTGCATGCATAATTGGGCAAAATATTAGAGCTGTTTTACATTTTCTCTGGCGTTGAGTGACAACTTATGTAAAGAAGAAAATATTTAAGGGAAATAACTAGAGCAGAGTCAACCGAAGGCTGAACTTTCAACCTCTGATGGATGCTCCTGCTCCACAGCTCCCTTTAATCACGTCTTCCTGAGTCACCAGCAACGCTGCTTCTTAATCTCTGCCACTTAAAAAACTAAACTGAGGATTTCACTCCCACTGATCACCTAATCAAAAATTATTTCTCTGCATGGCGTGAGGTCAATTTATCTCCATTGCAATTAACATAATTTAGTCAAAACACGCTCCTTTAAGCAGCAGGTATTGATACTAGATTTAGGCTGCACCATTTGCTCGGTAAATTTGGCAGGACAAACTCTTACTTTTGCAAATTGTACCATGAAAACCTTAATTGTCACCACCAGTCAGCTCACAGAGCTTTGCCTAAAAGGGTTTTGAGTCTTTGGAGTAAATGCACACAGCGAAATACGTATTTTGATGACTAAGGGCTGAACCATTCCTGTCTAGAGCTTAACCTTTAACATCAGGGTATGAGGGGCTCGTATTTCTGAAACACACGTTTGGTGTGCATTTTAGCACCATGTCAAAGAGCAAAGCCCAGAGGAGCACAGGCACTTCTATTAGAGAATGAAATCAAGGATCACACCGTTCAGATAAAATCCTTTGAAAAAGAGTGCATAAATATCAAGCGTTAGCGTGGTTATTGCACTGCACAATTATCTGCCCCCTATGTCTCCAGAAATTCTGTCTTTCGGATTGCTGCAGAAGAATGATGGAAATGCTGAATAGAAATAAAGATTTATTGAATCAGAGTGACTCTACTGTGTATTTTAAGACATATTTATAAGTAGCAGCTGCAGCAGCGATTATGAAAAATTTAATATTCAGAGTTCATTTTGTGATACAGAAATAAAATGAATAATCCATCAATATAAATTGACTGAAGATGAATATCAAATTGCAAAATCTTTAGAGCAATTCTGCTTGCTAATCTACATGAACAAGATCTGGATTAAAGGGATCTGTACGGTTCAGCATTAGCCAAGAGGAGAAAAGTCTGGCCTCAGAATGAGACACATAAGACTAGGCAGCTACCAGGAGTGTCTTAAAGGCCTTTGGTGAGCAGTGCCCTTGTGGAGCCGGTTGCCTTGCTCCCTTTAACTCTAAAAACCAGGTAGAAAGCATCCTTAGGTACCTGGAAAAGCAGGTAGACAGCTGAGGACAGGAACTAAAAGGACCGAACGACAACGGGTGCTTTAACAAGGCTCCGCGTCTAACCAGCAGAGGCACTTCTATAACTGTGGCTGCCTGCCTTTATGCTTCTTTGGGGGCCTAAATACACTTGCAAATCACCCTTTAATATTTTTAAATACTTTTAAGCATGCCTCTCCATGTTCATTAATGTGAGATCAGTAGATGCACAACCAGACAGAATCCCATTTCCCCAAGGTAATCCTTTTTCATTTAGAACATGCAAAATGTAGGGAATTATAACAGCAGTTATAGGGGAAAAAAAAAAAAAAAGGTTGTAAAGCTATTTGAAATATCAAGACAAATGCAAATCAGGTCTAATCCTTTGTGCTTGAGCAGTGGCAGCTCGTGGTGCGGTGGTGATTCCTACATGCTCTTTTGATTACAGGGCAAGTAGAAACCGGAGAACAGAAATATGGCACGCTGCCTTGGAGCAGGCTTGCCTTCTTTTTATTATTCTTTTTTTATTACAGTGGGTTTTAGCTTCTTCATTCTACGAGCTTCACTGAGAACAAGTGCTTACCAAACTGAGGGAGGGATGAATAAACTCCTATTAAACTAAGAACAGCAATTCCCCATCCCTCGTCCCCCTCTTCCCACGTATCCAAATGGATGAGGAGAAATAGATAGGATTGCATTACCTCTGTCATTTTTGGCTTCCTGGAGCTGGACGGGACAAGCCTGCCTGCCTCTGGCCGTGGAGCAGTAGCCATGGTGTAGGTTTCCTTGCTCACCTTCTGCTTGGACCTCAGGAGGGACAGGGCTGCTTTAGTGGATATACCTGGAAGGTTGGGATTATACAAGCTAACACACCAGCTGGCGTAGACTGAAGAGCGTCGATCAACTTGCTGGATATGGTTTGGCTTTATGTAGTTCAAATAGCACCAACTGACATTAGTGGTTGTGTGGAGACTGGGGAACTGAAGTACCTTCTTCGTATCTGTACCTTCTCGAGACTTCATTGCACTATGAGTAACCTCAGACAGAGGTGCAGGACTTGGAGGGTTTGGTGGAGACTGCTCCACCAGTTCTTTGGAGTCTTCTTTCTTCACGGGTTGCAAAGGTGCCTTGCTGAGGAACTGTTTGCCAGCTGGCTGCTTATACTCTTCCAGTGCCTCAAAACTTGGAGAACCTGAACGAGACTCAGCTTGCTGCAAAGTACTTGGGATTTCCTTTGGCTCTGACTGCTCTAAGGACAAACTAGGTGGTGTTTCAACCTCAACCCTGCCTTGGCTTTCTGCAAGAAAGTGAGATTTGTCCTGCTTTTTCCCTTCCTCTATTGCACTGGGTGGCTCCACCACTTCCAACTTCTCTTCTGCTTCAGACACTTCCTCCTCTTTCACTCTCTTCTGCTGTTGTGTTTCCATTGTCAGCTCCAAACTACCAGCTGGAGAGAGCATCCTTTTGCTTCCACCGACTGTGGACGGGCCTCCTTCTAGTCCGAGGACACTGTCTGACGGGGAGGTGAGAGGCATGTAGCCTTTTCGTTCTGGTAAGGGTAAGGGCACTCTCAGATACGGGCTCTGGAAAATGCTTCTTTGATCTTCTGTGATCATCTGTGCCAGATCAAAACCTAGTCCGTGAACATCAGCGCTACAGACCAGGGTACCCCTGGGCTGGCGATCGTCAAATTTGGGGAGAACGATAGAAGAGGAACTGCACTGGGATTGAGTGACCAGGATCTGGGAAAGCGTTGTGTACATCGCACTCCCATAGGACGGCATGTTCGTCTGTATGCGAACGGGGACAACAAGCGACACCACTGGGTCTGACCGCGTAGGGACAACGAGCTGAGATACGGACACAGACACCGAAGGACTTGTTGTGCGGGTCAGAGGATGCAACCTACTGTCTGAGTCATATTCTGTGCACGGGGAAAGACTGGAGGTTCCTGCTGCTGGGAATAAACTGGATTTGATCTGCGGTAAATGTCCACCAGCTTCACCTGGCAACTGGAGAGCAAACTGAGACTGAAGGGGCAGAAAAAAGGCAGAAGGGATCGGCGAGGAGACAGGGTAATGCACCGGCAGGAAGGAAGGATGCTGCCTGAACGGCACCTCGGCAGGGTGAGACATCAGCGGAGGAGCGATATGAAGCGGGGCTGGGTGGATGAGCGTTTGCGGGAGAGGCAGCGGCGGGGTCTGAAATATGGAAGGAGGAATCTGAGGCATGGTGAACTGAGCAGAGAGGATGTCAGACATGGTGTGAGCGGCGAAGAGCTCCGCAGACTGCCCCGGCTGCGGCAGGAGATGCTGGTAGGGAAAGATGGAAACTTGTGGGGTCATGAACTGCTTCTCATGCAGCGTCAGCTGCGGTACGGGATGATGAAACACTTGCAGAGCTTCTGTGTACGGCTGGGGGTACGTTGGCTGAGGGCTGTCTTTTGGCTGACTCTTTTCACTCGGGTAAGTACCATGAGAGGGCAAAGGGGGTGAAGCCGTCGGCTGATGGGGCAAACTTGTGGAGGGAGATTTACTTGAAGAAGGAATTGGATCTTCCACCTCTGGCCGGCCCGTCGGGGCTGAGTCTGGCTCGTGCTCTGGGTGCCTGGTGAGGGATGCTTGTCTAACTAGAAAGCATTTCCTTCTCTCCTGTGGAGCTGAGGAGGATGAGGGGCCGGGGGTTGAGGCAGGAGTGGTTGACAAGCTCCCATAGTCAAATGATTTACTGCGGGTCTCTGACATCTGGGAAGGATGGGACACATTCGGTGTCTGCTCAGAAGCAGATCTCCGCATTTCCCTGGAATGATGATGGTGGCTTGGTACCATCAACATATGGGAGCCAACGCCAGGAGGCTTTGGGTGGGATTCAGAGGGCTGGCTAGTTGACTCTGACTTGCTGTGATCCTCTCGATCAAACGAGACAGAGTGGCTGGAGCCGTGGGATACGCTGCTTTCCTGACTTGGGCTTCGGGTGAGAGAGACCGACTCAAAACTGGACTCTCCGGAGGACTGAGCCATTTCCGCCAGCCGCAGCCTCTTCTTTTTTGGTGGGAGTTTCTCTGCAGGCAGCTGAGAAAGGGTCTGGCTCCTCTGCGGCCACTGAAATTCCTCCGTTTTCTCCGGCTCTTTCGGAGGAGGTTCTGGCTCCGTTTCCGGTCTGTCAGGCTCTTCCGTGACCAGAATCTCTGGGACCTGGATGTTGGGCTGGCGCACCAGCTTTGGCTGCAGGGAGTGAGGCGGTCGGCTGTGCTGGGGGGTCGGCTGAGATGAGTACTGTGACAAGGGCTTGTCTTCTCCTTCCAAGCTGCTCGCCTGCTCGATAGAGTCAGACTTCTCAAAGGAGCTCGTGTGCTGGATGACGGAGATCTCCTTTGAGGTTGTTCTTCTCTCTTTGCCCTCTGCACTCGAAGCCGGTTTGGTGTTCCTGGAATGAAAGGTGGCACTGACATCAGAGGGTGCGGATTTACCCGGATCTGCTGGTGACTTAATGGATTCACGGGTTAGGTTTAAAGTGACATCAGATGATGCTGGGTTTGCAAACTGAGTCCCTGACCCAGCACTGGAGGAGGGAGTGTCGGACAACTCGAAAGCTGGAGGCTCCTCGTCGTCACCGAGACTCTTTTCCTTTCTTCTTTTTCGGAGCGGGGTGAGCTCCAAACTGCTCCCCAGCTTGTAATGCATCATCTGGGGCCACGCATCAGGATCCGCAACACTTTTCTCGGTCTCTGAAGAGGGATGGGAAGTGGAAGAACGAGGCTTTGAGAGCTGCAGTTCTGAACAGTAGTATTTCTTATGAGCTTCATAATTGTCCCTTTTCTTGTAGCGAGCACCGCATACGTTACACTCGTACATGAACCCTTTAACTTTCGGACCCTTCCGTGACTTTTTGGTAAGATCGCTTTCCTTGGTTTCAGGCTCCTCGGGAGGTTTGGAAACAGTTTCTTTGTTTGCAGAGCTAATCTCCTCCGAGACGTATTCTACTCCCAAAGGTAGCTCAATAGCTGGTTGTCGTTTTAGCATTCGAGGATGGGAAGAAAACGCTTGACTGCGGCTTAAGACTTCAGGCTCCATGATGTGATCATCAAATGAATAGCTACCTCTAAAGGTATGCGGGGAGCTTATAGTGCATGCAGCAGAAGGCATTGAGTGGCTTCTTAGGAGAGGCACTGTCTCTGTGGCACTGTGGGATTGCTGAAGTGACAACAATGATTGTTCAGGCTTAATTTTTTCACCGTGGGATGTCAACACTTTCGATGCATCCAACTGGCTACTGGAACCAGACTTGATATCAAACTGAAACGGTTCTCTATACACACCGGACTTTGGAGATTCGATGCTGCTACGTCTGGATAAAGAACTTCTTCTGGGCTTCACGCTATCGATTTCACTGGTATCTACAACAGCTTCATTAATTGTAATTAGCTTTGTGATGTGTTCAATAACCTGTGTTCTAGGCACAGATATGGGTACCATACTGGGTTTCTCTTCGGTAGACAGGTGTGGGAACCCCTGGGTCGTGTTTGCAGCTAACGCCGCCGTCCTTTGCCCAATTCTACCACATTTCCCAAAAATAATTTCTGCGTAAGATTTTGCATTAGTATTTGGGGGGCTGATCTGCTGCTCTGCACTTTCCGATCTCGAGAAGTAGCCCGACTCAGTACTCCCTTTGCTCCCGGGGCTCAGGAAAGCTTGTTCGTCTATGACCTTCTTCCGTTCACTTAAGCGGAGTGCAAGCTTCTGCTTTATGGTGTGGGTATCTTCAGATTTGTGGCTCAGAGCATGGTCTGACGACGGCTCCGCAAACTGGGTGCTGTCCTCAAGAGACTGAGACATACTGGAATGAGACAACGAACACCGGTCGTGGCTGGAGCCTTGGCTCCCTCCGCTCAGCAAACTACTGGACAGCAGGGTGTGCTTCTGCCTGGGTGAGAGCTCTACCGAATGGCCCGACATCGCACCCGTTTCCTCCTCCGAATCTGTGCTTTCGCCTTCTGTTGGCTCCTCGAAGTCCTCCCCGCCAATCCTTTCCATTTCCAAGCTCGATGGATACATCTCTGCGCCGATCCCTGAGGCCAGCCCGGCTTTTATTCGATGAGCGTGAGATTTCCTATGCTTATACAAATTGCTCTTAGTCTTAAAAGAAAAGCCACATGGAATGCAAGGGTACGGCCTCTCACCCGTGTGTGACCTGATATGTTTTTGGAGCACGCTTGGCTTCGCACAAGGCCTGCTGCAGTACTGGCAAATGTATTTGCCTGGCTTCTGAGGTTTCTTTTCCTTTTTGTGCACTTCCTCAGCTTGTTTTAAGGACACCTGCGAAGAGCGAGGGATATAGACCTTCTGAACGGACGGCATCTCCTCTCCGGGAATGATCGGCGAGTGGGAAGGTAAGAGCTGGCTGTGGTGAGAGTGAAGTCCGGGTGATGAAAAGGAGCCAGAGGGACCTGGTCGTACCGGATCAACTAGCTGCCACGTGGGACCTTCAAGGGCATGCTCTGGTTTCCCAGGAGACATAAATGCTGGTGACAGTGCGTGCTGTTGAAGCTGCGAAATGTGGGGAGGATGTTCAAAAGAGGAAGGCTTAGGTTGCTTCTGTCCAGTCTTCTCCTGAGACTCCTCTCTCGGAATCGGCAGAGAACCAGAAAAGTGCTGCTGCGACACGGTATCTCGCAGGGGGGTTCCTTGCGAAGGAGCAGAGCTGCCCTGGTACGTAGCTGCAGATGAAATACTGGCTTGGAAAGCCTCTCCTTTGGGAAGCCTCTTTCTTGGACTTTCCTCAGCCTTTTTTGTGCTCTTCTGGCTTTGTTCAGGATCCATGACCTTAAAAGGGTCTCTGAATGCTATTTCGGGAAGGTTTTGGCAGGCTTCATTTACGAATAATAAAGGTCTCTTCTGTAGATGCCCTGTTTTGCCTGCATTTGCTACGAAGCTGGAGCCGCCAGGAGATGGTTGTTGATTTAAGATTTTACTAAAGTGTCACTAGTTGCTATTTGATTCAAAAAAAAAAATGTTTCAAGGTCAATAAAGTTCACATTGGTAACACATGACAAACTACTTCAAAGAGAGAAAACTTTCCAAAACTTTTAGTCCAAATATTTTCCTTGTGAACTTGGTTAAGGCTTTAAACCTTGCCATTTTATTTCAGTTGACAGTGGCAAGCCTTCAAAGTCAAGATGCAACCCACAATGTGTCTCTTGTTTGTTATGCAAACCTTTGAAAACTTGAGACTTTAGTGCTCATCTCATAATGATCTTTTTTTCCTGTGCAAGGAAAATAACACTGAACGGTGTATGTCCCCCTGTGTCGTCCTTCTGCTCCGCTTTTGAGTTCAAAAGCCTTGGAAAAGTATTTCCGACATTTCTGTAATTACATCCAAAAGAAAACAAACAGGAAAAAAAAAAAGAAAATTACTTCAGAATTTGTATTTAAGTAATTAAATGCTGCCGCTTTAGAGAGGGTAAAAGTAAATATTTTGCACAAAAGTCATTCAGAATAACTGACCGAATCTCTACCACTCACGAGACGTTACTTTTAACGGTATCGAAACATAAATTGTTAAACCTCGGGGACTCATGCTGAGTTTAAGGCACACACAGCCTGGTTCTGCAGCAGTGACCAAAGACAGTAACTCGAAACACGAGACAGTGTTGAAAAATATATTAAAATGCTTTCAAACTTGAATTCCTTCCAATCTCCTGCAAGCATTTACGGTTTTACCATTTTTATAATTATATTTATCTTCCAAACAGGCTACACTGTAAAGCTGACTAAATAAATACGTTCTCCAACAAATAAAAAGCAAATCTTTTCGGCATAAAATCCACTCTTAAGCTTGCAATAATCTTCAGTGTCATCTACCGCAAGAGCAGGTGAAGGGAAAGCACGCGCGCGCTCTTCTACTGAAACGTCGCCTCTTTAGTTTCCTGCCTTTTGTTACCAAACAATGGTGCAAATCCAACCTCCGTAGCACGCGTGTCCCTCGTGCAGGAGGGCTGTGGAAATTGGCTCTCTATAAAGGGGAACTCTTCTTACAGTGCATCTGAATGGGAGGCTCTATTAAACCTACCACCCTCGTCAGCAAATACAGCTATTAAGGAGACGCTCATACTCTTGATTCCACAGAAATGAAGCAGCATCAACAAGAGATGGGATGGAAAATGGGTGGGATACTCCTAAGGAAACGGAGGATGGTGCTTTTTAAGTGAAGCAAATTGATATGTGTAATTTACAGTGAGAAAAGAACCATCTTTCTTCTTTAGGAAGCTATTCTCTGCCTTAGGGCGCGGTGCCTTGCTATGACAGAATTGCGTTGGTTTAATTATGGGAAATTGCTCAAGTCCCGCTGCTTTGATCTGGCCCCATGCAGGGGGAGGGTGTGCGGATGGGGCTGAAGTGTAAACCCAGCAGAAGAGGGAAGCACAGGGGACTGAGATTTTAGCTGCACACTGGCCCCACTTTGTCTTGAGAAGCAACACTGAAGAGCCAGCAGAAGAGGTTGGCCGTGTGAGTCCTCCAAGGATTGCCCACTCCTTAGTCATTCCTACAACCCTGTGGAGTCTCCACATTCAATGACAAAAGACAGACGTGGAGTGTGAGGTAACTTAGTTTAATTTAGCAGAGTCTAAAGATATGATAACACCCAGGATGCATCATGCCCAACTACACTTCACAAAAGTGGTTAAAAACTGTCTATTCTTCGGACAGGATTGATTTCACCTAACCTTAGATAGCCAAAAGTCAAGATCCAAGTCCTTAGACACAACTCCCTGTACTATCACTGCGAGAGGAAGGTGCCAATGAGGGACCCAACAGGGGCAATGCATCCCCATTACGGTCTCAGTTCAGTGAGACTGAGTGCCCCGAGATGTCATCTCTTACTGATTGGATTAGTACCTTACTTGGCCAGCTGTGACACCCACCCACCCTCTGTAAATGTACAGGGCATCAGTCCTGTCCTTAAACTTCACCTTCCTTTTCCCCAAACATAGGTTCTCCTCCCCTCCAGCATAAGCTTCACATCTTCCCAGGACCTGCAGAGCACCCGCACTTGCCTCAGCTTGCTAAGGAAGGTGCCTCAAGTTTATGGGCTCATTGCTATGAGGAATAATTAATTACATTTTGAAACCCCTTTTTGCGAGCGCTGGCTCCTCGACGCTGACTAACACCGACCGTGGTCCGGGCCAGGCTTAGAGCGCTGTACCTACAGCACAGGACTTACTTAAGATCAAAGACAGTTGTGGAGCAGATTTATCAAGCTGATTTTTACCCAAGATGTTGTTCTTTGCCCTACTCATGACACACAGAGCACATTAACTTGGTAGAAGCAGGTTTAAGCAGAGACTTTTCCAGCAAGCACACAGTGAGCACCGCCTCCCACATGCTCAAGCACTCGTGTTTCAGAACTGTCAGCTCAAGAGTGCCTGAAAAGCATTTTAATGTTGTGGTTTCTCTTATAGGCTCCATATCCACTCCTAGGCGTATATTACTGAGGGGTGTGAGGAAGCTTCCCGAGATGATTCAATAACATTCCAAATGCTCAGACCATCCTCAGCCTCCTCTGCTGAACACATGGGCCCCAGCTGATTTTGTTAGGAGCTCTGCACAAAAGTTAACATTTCAAGAACTGGTCAACAAACAAGGACACCTGCTGCCTACAGCAGCGAGCACAGCCGTGCCGGGGCAATCCAGGCTACTTGCGACAGGGGTTTTTTCCATTACTGGAAACAGGCCCCTGGAATGGCAACGGCAAAAGGCAGTTCCCCTGGCTGGATACAGCTACTCCAGATTGACAACCCTCTAAGGAAAATTCAACTGCGCAAAATAAAGTGGCAGAAAAAAAAACGAAGTGCACCCAGCTAAACGCCGTAGGAGGGTTTCTCCCCTGTGAACTTGGTAGAGGAAAGGAATCAAAGCTTCCAAAAACTAGTTGCAGATGCCTAGCACTGCTCTGCCCAGCCCAGATACAACCTAGAGTAGCTACGGAGCGTCTCACTGCATGAGATGTACAAGAGATCTTGTTCTCCTTGCTCTCTTTTGGCTGATGCATCTCTCCAGAGGAGGGGGCTGGGGGGGATCAGCCCTCACAGAGCTCCTCTGCAGGGGCAGCTTCCCACTGGCTCCTTCGGGACGTGGCACAGGACTAACGTGGGTGTAAAAACCTTCTCTTTCTTTTCTTCCTCGTTTTCCTTCCAGTTTCTATTCTCTTTACCTCAGTCAAAATCTTCAGACTTCAGCCTTTTAATATTCATTATGCTTTCCCCAATTCTCCCATTTTTTCTCAGAAAAGGCACATCTTTTGCTTTTACTTTCATCTCCTCCCCCTCATGACCCGAGCAGCTTCTTCTCCCTGTCACATGTTTCTGCCTCTACTGTTTTTTGCTTATCACTTTCACTTCACATGTGTTCTGCGTGGTGTCCTCCGTCCGACGGCGGCTACCGCGCCGCGGGGCCGTGCGTGGCACTGGCACCACAGCAGCAAGGCTTTTAAGAAAATAAAGTCGCATGGATTTTATGGCACATGGTTTCCAGCTGCTAACATCGCGTGTCTTGTGGCCAAATGCAAAGTACAGGCACTAAAACTGGGGATTCCAGCTATTATTTCTATTCAAGCATAATTTCTTAGGGTTTTACTTGAAATGCAATGGAGCGAAACAGAAACGCCTGTTTCGGTCGCTGTGGCGGAAACAAAGGCTGCCACCCTAATGAAAGAAAGCAATGACAAAATTCCTTCTGAATTTAACGGGACCAGAGTTTTACCCTAAAGCCTGAGGTAAAATGCTTAGAAATGCTCTTTTAGAAAGTCACAATTGTTGGCATTTTGAATTACCTTAAGACTGAAATGAATTCCTGCAAAGGGGCCCAGGGACACATCTCTCCCAGTCCCAAACTTCACCAGAGTCCTCCTAAAGGGTGTGAGGAAGAGCTAACCAGTGCCAAGACTTAGGCTGGTCCCTGTGTGCCTGGGACTATCACCACATATATGCAGCCGTGCACCCAAACAAGCTCTTTACCCCTGGATTTGGGCTGGAGACCCCCCATAAGTGGGAAGAAAAATGCTGCAGGCTGCACCTGACACCTGAGCTCCAGGTGGGAACATCACTGAAAAGACATTTGAAGGCATCAGGCCTTTCTCTACGTTGCGGTTGGCCGCCAGAAATCATTCCTTTCAAGTGACATGTGGAAAACCACAGCGCTTGGCTTTCCATCCCTTGCCTTTTGTTTCCAGGACACTCAAACATCTTCGTTACACTGGATCTTTCAAACCCCGTTGGTGGCAAAACTCTGCTGTTTGAATACTCGAGCAGATGGAAGGATTCTTTTTTCTGTTGCTTGGTCCTGTCCCAGCCAGACCGAGATCCGGTGTGATTAGTGGGCAGCTATTACAACTCTGCCTTTTCGAGGCTATTCCAACCATAACAGCTTTTTCTTCTAGGCACCAAACTTTAGAGTGTTTTTATGGCTTCTGCGAGAACCTCTGGTGTGCTACCAGGAAATCTGCTGGTTTATTCCTCACGATAACTTTGAAGCCCTTGAGCCGACATTCACCAAATACCAAGGACCCACACATTTGACATACGCTAAAAATATTTTGAAATCTTACAAGTTCGGTGAAAGTAGGCAAAGCACAAGTTCCTATTTGTGCTCTGCCGAGGGACAGATGGAGCTCCCTTCTCACCTGCAGCCACTAAAATGTCCTGTCTACAGAAAAGCCACGTTCGCCATTTACCCCTTTTCGATCTAGAGATGAATCAATCTGGACAGACGCATCCGCGGGAAACCAGATCCCTTTTTTTCAGTAGCTCACGGTGTTCCTCGGTTGTTACAAAACCCCTGCAAGTCCACGCTTTATAAAAGCAGATAAAGTGATGGGCAAAGCACAGGGTGGTTGGACATCCTGCTACCCAGAGAGCAGGGTGGTTGCAACTAGATCCCAACTGTAGCTTCAAACAAAAGGGCAGGTGCCACCTTAGATATTCGAAGTGATTTATGACAGGCTGGGATTTACAATGCAAACAGCAGTCGGAGATCTCCTGTCGTTACCTCCTGTAACTAGACTCAGGAACATAAAATGCTACTGCAGCACTGCGAGGACTCGCCAGGCAAAAATTTCTCAACTATACCGAAGAAAAAGCAAAGTAAAGAAGACAAAGAGAAAAGCAGGTCCCGTCCCCAGGCTGAGCCCCCTGCAAAGGGCAGCGCACACAACCAGGCTACGTCATGAGGGAAAAAACAGAGATTACTTACAGTGGACTTGGTAGTCTGTAATTTTGACGGTGTCTCTCTTTTGTTTGCCCGCGATTTATCCGAGTCTGCAAAAGAAACAGCGCGTTGGAATCGTAATGGGCGTGTATGGAAATGCCACCTCGGCAGCGAGCGCGCAGGGCTTACATCAGGTGCCCTGATGGAGAGGATTGCTTGGTAACCGGCACAGTACACAAACTCAGTCCCAACAGCTGGAGAAGCCCTCGGTGACCACGCTCAGCCCCTCCAGCACGTTCACACCGACGGTGACGTGCACGCTCACGGAAAACACATCACCGTGGGGTATCCCTCCTCCTGGGTGAGGCTGCGAGGGAAACCACAGCCTGGCTGGGGTCAGCGGCGGGCAGATGTGGTGCAGCCGAAACAAAACCTCCACACCCTGGTTTCCATTTCAGGTCTGCTCAGATATTGAGTATTCAGAGCAGCAGGCAGGTGCTGCAGCCCTTCCTCCGAAGCTTGTATTGAGTCCTGAGCTTTCCACTTAGACCACCTTTAAGTGAACCGTTCAGGTCCTCTCTGCTTACTTACCTTCCACAAAGCTCCTAACGTGGCTGAACTGATCTTCACGGGAGCCAGGTTTAGATAAAGGAAAGCAACGTTCCGAGTGAAGATCTACTTTAACTAATGACCCTGAGCATGGGCTGTGCTCCCAGTATAACTTACACAGAAAAAAAAAAAGCCATTTCCTTCACAGACAACAAGCACTGCCATTCCAGAGGAGAATGTACAACTTCCCCAAGCTGATGGCCCCATCACAAATCCCGTGTCCAGTGGTACCTGTGCAACCCACTCTGCAGCAGAGGAGTTTGAACTTGCTATCAGAGCTCAGCTCAGAGAGTAACACCTTCAGCACTAGACACCTCGCTTTTCCTTTCCTACACGGTGAGTTTCTGAACCAGCGAAGGCACAAAAGGGCGGTAGCACGTATCACTTGCTACAGCAACTCCAGAACACAATTCTGACCGCACACATACCCTGCTTTTCATAAGCAGTTTAAGGCTTGTGTGATGTGACCTCAGGCTTTGCGATGCATTTATGAAAGCTTCAAAGGGCTCCATGATCAGAGACAACGACTTCTTCCACAACTGGCTGCTGCGGGACAACCTCTGACTTCAGAGCTCACGCGCCCAAATATTTCCAAAGTTTTGAGATTCACTCCTGACACCTTCTTCAACTCGCCCTTGGCCCCAGCTTGCTGCCACCTTGCCTTTTTACCATGTTGCATCCAGTTCTGGACCACACCTTACTGCTCCGACCTCCTGCTGCCACAGACCTGCCCCTGCTGGGCAGACCTGTGTGCAGGTTCGAGTGAGAACAGAACTAATTCTGTTCAGTGATTTTACTGTCCAGCTCAGTCCTTCTCAGCCCCTGCCCTGGCTGCAGGCAGCAGCTGTTGGCACAGGCAGCGGCTGCTCCCAGCAGTGACAACACCCCAAGTTTAGAGTCGCTACCCAGGGCTGGGGTGCAGACCAAGGCCGCTGCTGGGGCTTGTGCCCCACACTGGGGGTGCAGAAAGTAAAAGGCGGCACCTGCCAGGACAGGGGACCCCAAACTGACCAGTGAGGGATCCCAGCCCATGCACGGCATGGTCAGTATAAAGCAGAGGGGTCAGGAGGGTCTCACCCTCTGTTGCTTGGCCCTGCTCAGCTCGGTTCTGCTCCTATTCTTGTTTCTTCTTATGACATCTGAGGAGGACTCTGTCCGTTCTGCCTTCGATCCCGAGCTGTGTGTCCTGAATTCAGCACCAGAATCCAGCTTCTGAACACAGCTCCTATCTGCTGCTGGGCCCAGTCTGGGACTCTCCCAGTGCCTGCTCCACAGCACCAGTGGTGATGGTGACGGAATTGCCATCAGGGGGTTGGGTTCAGTACTGGTTTTGTATATATCTGTATATATTCCATTCTTATTATTGTCATTGTCATTGTCATTCAAGCTGGTCCAGCTTCCTTCTCTAATGTCTGGGTCTCTCTCCCTTATTCCCTTTCTCTTCCCTTTGGGGAGGGTTAACAGAGAGCAGCTGTCATAGGTCTAGTGGCTGCCCTGACCCAACCTGCTACCTCACACCAGTCAGACCTCCCCCCCAGCCCCTCCCCCCAAAAACCACAGTGCTGCAAGCCCCGGTGCCAGCTCCTTGTGCCAATACCAGCTGTGTGCAGACGCGGCTGCAGTGGGAAGTCACCTCCCCAGCCCGCTTCTGCAGACAGCAGAGCCCCTGGCCGTGTGCCAGGACATCCCGAGGGACACGTGGATCTCTGTACACAGCCATCGATTCTGTCCAGGCACAGAAGGACAAACGAATAGCTAAAGAAGAATGAGTTTAGAAACTAAATGCTTTGGCAAAAGCCTCTCACTTGAGGAGCGTGCTCAACCACAGCCAGGAGAATAAGGTCATTTTTCACCACTTAGGTTTTAATTCCAGTTCTGCCATCCAAGCTCCCAGAAGCTGTCAGTTCAGGAATAACAAAGCAGTGGGTGGACGGCACTGCACACAGCTCTGTCTCCTCCCAGATCCCAAGTTCAAAGTGGAAACAAGTTTGGTGAAGTGTCATAAACTCCATGTGAACCTTGCAGCCACCAGAGACCCTGGCACGAGGAGCACCCCTTTGGCTGGGAAGATGGCTGACATTCCACCTCCCTTGGGGCCATGCCTTCTAAAATCCAGTAAAGTCTCAGACAACAACTCAAACCACTTCAATCCTGCTGGTATCTGAAACAGCTGATGTCTCCGTGTCGTGTTATGAACACAACATCCATAAGAGAAGAGCTGCCCTCTGCACCACTGTGAAACACGTGGTGATGAAACGCAAGACGTGACTCTCCTGCCTCTTAGGAAACTGGATCCCACGTGCCAAGTTACTGTCCCAGCCCCATCATCAGCGTGGTGTGCTTTCCCCTTCCAGAGAGGGCTGGCCCACCCTGCAGCCAGGAGCACAGTGGTCACAAGTCTAAGAGAGGAGAAACAAATGGGACCTTCACCCTGCAGCTCTGTGCGACGGTGGAGACAGGAGCACGCCCTGGGTGCTGCACCCACTTCCAGCCCAGCGCTTGAAGTTGTGCTCTGTGGGTGAAGAGCACATCTGAACTTCGTGCACCAAGAGACCACGGGGTTACACGGGTGTTTCTTGCTTGATGAAGGGTTTGGACACAGCAGCAGCTACTGCCACAAGCCACAATTTATCCACCTGCGAGTCCGAATGACACGCTCAGTGTCACACCACAGAAGATAATCGAGCAGCTTACACACGGGGGAGGGAAGGGGATGTGCTCACAGGCGGAGGTGGGATGGATGTGAGCAAAGCAGGGCAGATGCCCACGGGCACCACTGCAGGAAGAGATGTAGGCCAGCAGTAAATCGTGATGGGCTCTGCAAAAGCTCCTAATGTCCCCTTGCCCATCTCCGGTCCATACCGCATCATCATGTCCATGGGGCCAGTCCTCAGGCCACCCCCGAGTAAGAAATTCCCCAAACCCCCGCCAACACGGGCATCAAGCCAAATACGAGAGCAGTTCTTACACTGAAGGGAGTAAGAAGCTGTGGACTCTTCAAGCCTCCTCCGCTCTTCCCCACGGGGCCATGAACAAGCGACACTGCTCCCTCCTCTCCAACTTCTGCTGGAGAATGGAAGACTCGCTCTAATGGGAGCTGAAGTTCTTCCAAGCAGGAGCATGGGGCCAATGTGGGGCAAGCACAGCCCCATATAGGGGGGCAAGGGGACCTCCACGCTGACCCCCAGCTCATCTTCCCCCCACGCTCTGGAACAAAAGCTGCTTTTCTAAATGGGTACAACTGACTGGAAAAGGAGTGACAGACAGGACAGGTGCATCAGTGGACAAGGGAGGAGCTATGGATGTCATCTCTCTAGACTTCCATAAAGACTTAGACTCGGTCCCCCACCAGATGCTTCTCCCTAAACTGGAGAGACATGGATGGGGAGAGACATGGATGGACTCTTCAGTGGATAAGGATTGGTTGGATAGTCATATCCAGAGGGTAGTGGCCAATGGCTCAATATCTAGTTGGACACTGGTGACAAGTGAAGTCCCTCGGGGGTCTGTACTAGCATAGGTGCTTAATATCTTCATCAATGGCATAGAGAGTGGGATCGATGGCACCCCTAACAAGTGTGCAGATGACATCAAGCTATGTGGAGCGGTTCACATGCCTGAGAGATGTCCAGAGGGACCTGGACAAGCTTGAGAAGTGTGTCCATGTGAACCATATGAGGTTCAACAAGGAGAAGGGCAAGGTCCTGCACCTGGGTTGGGGCAACCCTTGGAATCAACACAGGCTGGGGGATGACAGGATTGAGAGCAACCTGGTGGAGAAGGACTTGGGGGTGCTGGGGGGGTGAAAAGCTGGACAGAAGCCAGCCCCATGAGCTGGGAGCCCAGGGGCCAATGGCACCCTGGGCTGCCCCCCCA